>BRDA01004219.1:40687-54583 GCA_036984385.1 Crenuchus spilurus | reverse complement strand
TCCAAACTCTTTAGAGATGGTTTTGTAACCTTTTCCAGTCTGATGAGCATCAACAACTCTTTTTCTGAGCTCCTCACAAATCTACTTTATTCATGCCGTGACACACTTCCACAAAGTCTGTGTTATGAAGAGCAGACTTTAATAGATCCCTGTTCTTTAAATAAAACAGGTGCCCACTCACACCTGATTGTCATTCCCATTGATTGCAAACACCTGACTCTAATTTCACCTTCAGATTAACTTCTAATCCTAGAGGTTCACATACTTTTGTCTCTCACAAATATGTCATATTGGATCATTTTCCTCAATAAATAAATGAGCAAGTCTAATATTTTTGTCTCATTTGTTTAACTGGGTTCTCTTTATCTACTTTTAGAACTTCTGTGAACATCTGATGATGTTTTAGGTCAAATTTATGCAGGAATATAGAAAATGCATGGTTTAAAAAATCACAGTGTGTGTGTCAGTGTCATCAGGGATGCTGCTCCATCACACTGCAATTCCCTACCCTGCCACCAGAGGTCTCGCTCCCCTCAATACTAACAGCCAGCTCGCAATAATTACATCACTTGTCACTGATCCTGGCTCATTGAGCAGGCTACATAAACCCAGGAAAATACACACAGCCCTGTGGAGCATTGTTTAATGATTCCACAGCTGCAACAAGCCTATTACTCGTCTCCTCTGTCTCTCTCTCACCTCGATTCCCTAGATTGTCAGCAGGGCTGCTGGAACCAACCTTAGTGGACTCTGGCTAATCTACTTGGGCTCTAGTGGACTCCCCTTTGGGAGTCTGTTCAATAAAAGCATGTGTCCTACTCACCTGTCTGACCCTGCTTCATTACAGTGTGCCTGGCTTTAGGCTTAATTTCACTGTACAAAACTGGTCCTAAGAGTTGCTGTCCATATCTGCTTCTCATGCCCTTTTTGTTCAGACTTTATTTTAACAGTTTATGCTAAGGTGCTCAAATTCATCAACTGTCTAGAGAATCATACTGCTTTAGGCTTAAGGTTATAACCAGAATTTGGGTCAAGACTAATATAAGTTTAAGATTTTGGGTTAAAGTAATAGTTTTTTGAAAAACCCGAAATTATTTTCCACTTACTCCAGATTACACAAGGCATGTCTGGAGGGAGTCCAAATTGTAATTTTTAAAAATGATAACTGAAGCTATTTGGGTGACCATTGAATTCTACCCTTAGCAAAAACAAGTATACGTCGAGTACATGTTATTAAGTATACTTAAGTATAATAAAAGTATTTCCCTAAGTGTACTTTTATTCAGCAAGTACACTACAAGTATACTTACTTCGGACTAAATTGGAACACTTTAATTTCAAGTACATAAAAAGTCAACTGGAAGGATCCTCTATAATTGTATAATTTTACTCTAATAATTAGTACTTTAGGAATGAGTTGAGGAATTATGGATGAGGTGGTGTGGTGATCATTAAACATCCTGACCTCCCAGCAATGCTCAGAAATCTAGTAGAAAGCCTTTCCTGGAGAGTAGAGACAGATACTCCAACAAAAGCAGGATAAACTTTAGACATTAAGAGTCCATTTGCTTTACTGTACTGACTTCATTTCTCTGCCCATCCAGTGCAGTCAAATCCTTGTTTGTAAGCACTGGCCTCATTGCTAGGCTACATGTATGTGGTAATACTTAAGCCGTTATCATGCACCATCAGAACTCCTAGAACATCTCTCAGCCAATCAGGTTGTAACACCAGTTCATTCACCATTTCACAAAATCAAGAGAGTTTAAAAGAGTTTATCCTGTTTTTGTTGGAGTAACTCTTTCTACTAGATTTTGGAGCATTGTTGTGATTGACTTCAGCAACGAGAGCATTAGTGAGGTCAGGATGCTGGTTGGTCACCACGAATCTCATCCCTAAAGTATTAGAGAACTAGCATACCAGAGAACACAGTTCAACTGCTCCAGAGCTCAATGCTGGGGGCTTTATACCCTTCTAACCCACGCCTGCCTTTAGGCAGTGTGCCAATAGGTTTATGTTAATCAGCTCCAGAGAGTCCAGTACTTCTCTACAGGAACTAGACAAGCTGCATGTGTGCATTTGCACATTTGTGTCAGCAAAAGGTGCAATTTAAAGTAGCTGAAAGCATTCATTAGAAGGGGTGTCCACAAACATTTGGACACATGCAGTTACCTGCAGTGAACTATTATGGGTCCAGCATGTGCTGGGTTGACAGTCCTGACTTTCTTGAGAAACTTGAGCATGCCGATAGGGGAGAGGGGCACACCAAAGTCAGGCCAGCTGGTAAAATGGAGCTGAGTGACCAACCTTGGAGCTCGGCAACCATCTGCAGCATGCTAAAAAAATCACACAGAACATTAATATTGAGTGGGCTTCACTGCAAAACACACTATAAAGCAATTCTTTTCAAAAACGCATATCAGAAATTGTACAAAGCTTTTTCTGTGTAAAAAAAATCTGACATGCACAACTACAATGTGGGTGTTTATTTCTGATGACTAATATCCGCAGCTGTAGGAGTGGAGGCCGGCGCCTCAGACGTCTCAATCAGTCACCTGTCGCTGCAGTGAGACATTAAAGCCCTCAGTTATCCTCATGGAAACACAGCACGGGACATTTCACCCTGAGAACTGTGCAACAATCCGTGTATAATCTATTATTGCACAGTACAGGAGGAAGTGTTCATGGTGTGAATGAAGTGGATAACAAACTCCATTCAGAAGATACAACAGAAGAAGAAAGCTGCCAAAAAAGCAGGTCCACGCAGACCACATCACCACCTGATCAGGAGAACAGAACTGCATGCTGGACATTGTCAGCACTTTGTAATATCAGCCTTTTTCACACAGACTGAGGTATTTAATCTAAATTTCATCACCAGATCTTCATTAGTGTTAAAGTTACTCACCTTGCTTGTGTAAAGATCTAAACAGGAGAGTAGTAGGACAGTAACATGTTTTGTTTTTTATGCTCTAACAAACTGGATGTTAAATTTGGGGCTGTCAACTTCGGTGTAGAGTGATGTGTGTACACGTCAAACGAACCATGTAGTAAGTGCAGCTCTTTTTATATAACTGTCCTCCCATTTTAGAGGACCAAGTGTAATTGGACATTTGGATGCTCACTGTTCAGTTGTTTCTTGATATGCTATGGATTGTAATGAGAGCTAGCAAAAGAGATTTACATTTGACTGTACATGCAATATTTGCTAGAGATGTACCAATATTTTGGGGCAATGCATGAGCAATGGGGCAATGATATCAAGCATTTCTCAAGTACATATCTGCAGATTCAAATGCATACTTCTGTTTTACACTGTAGTCTACATCAACCTGGATTAGAATTAAGAGGAATAAAACATGTATTTCTGTAGTGTTACAAATGTGATCAAATGAACCCAATGCTACATTGTTATATCCTGAGGGAGTTTATGGGAATGTTGACAGTAATGTTCTTTATGTATGTATGAAATATACTCACGTATTGAACGCAGAACTTTCTGATCGTGTAGTCTACCAGCACTGTTACATCCTCCACCGCCACCCTCACACATCCATACTGCCAACAGCCCTGATCTGGCCAGTACTGATAGCATTTTTCCTAGACACATCAACATCAAGACATGCCTATGAGCAGATTCCAGACTTATTTTAAATAAAGCACTGTTCTGATGTTGCTCTTACTTCAAATACATGTTATGTCAAGGCTGCTGATGTTGTTTAAAGCAATTGTCAGATGAGCTAGACATTCAGCTTGCACAAAATTAAGCTGCTGGTTATAAGTTCCATTACTTGTTATCTAAATTAGATTCACAGCTTCAGTGCAAAACTAAACAAACAAACTTCAGACATCAGCTATGTCACTACATTTAAAAATACATTAAAATGTATAAGGTTACATAATACTAATGTTGCAATAAAATTCAATTGTCACCAAAAAAGACCACATCTGGGAAATGCATCACAACCCGATTAATAAATGTCTCACTTTATTAGGTAACAAGGCCAGTCTTCTACCAGTCCTGCTGCTGCCTGCAGTTTATTATTTTGTATTCTTCACACAAAATCATACTGTGTCCTATAACCATAGACTGCATATAAGTGTTGGACAGTACGATTCCGTTTACTCTCATTATGATGGTTTGAGGTCAAAAAATGTCAGAAATGGATGCCATAGTGCTTGTGCTAGAGCATTAGATGCAAATTGGAACCAGAGCATGTACAGTAGAGACAAGACAAGGCAGCACTACTGCTCAAACTCTGCCCCCTCTGTTGGGGTGACGCCCCTTTTGCCAGGAGCGCACAGCCAGACCATGATTATGTGCTACATTAGTCAGATATCAAAATGAGCCACTTACTGAAAAAACTGCCAATAACTTGCACCTGATTGTCTGTTAGTACAACTTCCTGCTGAACAAGACGTCACTTCTCTCCAGACATGTCAAAGTATGGGTATTAATACCAAATATTACACACAGAGTCACAGAATGTAAAATAAGCCAAGCTGTGTTTCTAGATTTACCTGCGAGTCATGGGGAGAATATCTGCATGTTTACAAAGAGTGAGCTGTCAATCAACTCAACAAAGCTCTCAATCAACTCAACACCACACCCCTTTAAATATCTCTAAATTACTTCTATAAAACACATTTATGGTAAAGAAAACACCAGGGGTGGGGGTGGGGGGCTCCCATTCAGTATAACATTTGTGGGCGGGGTTTAAAATTGTACTGCAATCAACCACTAGAGGGTGTCGGAGACATTTTGGCCTCACTTCTCTACTGCTGCTGCTGTGTCCAGTTCTTATATACAACCGGATTCCAAAAAAGTTGGGACACTAAACAAATTGTGAATAAAAACTGAATGCAATGATGTGGAGGTGCCAACATCTAATATTTTATTCAGAATAGAACACAAATCACAGATCAAAAGTTTAAACTGAGAGAATGTATCATTTTAAGGGAAAAATATGTTGTTTCAAAATTTCATGGCGTCAACAAATCCCAAAATGTTGGGACAAGGCCATTTTTACCACTGTATGGCATCCCCCCTTCTTCTTACAACACTCAACAGACGTCTGGGGACAGAGGAGACCAGTTTCTCAAGTTTAGAAATAGGAATGCTCTCCCATTCATGTCTAATACAGGCCTCTAACTGTTCAATCGTCTTGGGCCTTCTTTGTCACTCTGTTCTCTATTGGTGAAAGATCTGGACTGCAGGCTGGCCATTTCAGTACCCAGATCCTTCTCCTACATAGCCATGATGTTGTGATTGCTGCAGAATGTGGTCTGGCATTATCTTGTTGAAAAATGCAGGGTCTTCCCTGAAAGACATGACGTCTAGATGGGAGCATATGTTGTTTTAGAACCTGAACATAGTTCTCTGCATTAATGGTGCCTTTCCAGACATGCAAGCTGCCCATGCCACAAGCACTCATGCAACCCCATACCATCAGTGATGCAGGCTTCTGAACGGAGCGTTGATAACAACTTGGGTTATCCTTGTCCTCTCTGGTCCGGATGACATGGCGTCCCAGTCTTCCATAAAGAACTTCAAATCGTGACTCATCTGACCACAGTACAGTCTTCCATTTTGTCACACTCCATTTTAAAAGACCCCTGGCCCAGTGCAAACGTCTGAGCTTGTGGAACTTGCTTAGAAATGGCTTCCTCTTTGCACTGTAGAGTTTCAGCTGGCAACAGCGGATGGCACGGTGGATTATGTTCACTGACAATGCTTTCTGGAAGTATTCCTGAGCCCATTCTGTTATTTCCTTGACAGTGACATTCCTGTTTGAGGTGCAGTGACGTTTAAGGGCCTGGAGATCACGAGCATCCAGTAGAGTTTTACGGCCTTGACCCATACCCACAGCGATTGTTCCAGATTCTCTGAATCTTTTGATGATGTTATGCAAGGTTGATGATGATAACTTAAAAGTCTTTGCTATTTTACGCTGGGTAACACCATTCTGGTATTTCTGCACAACAATGGTGGAATTGGTGATCCTCTTACCATCTTGGCTTCAGAGAGACACTGACACTCTGAGAAGCTCTTTTTATACCCAATCATGTTGTCAATTGACCTAATTAGTTTTAATTGGTCATCCAGCTGTTCGTTATATGCTCAATTTCCATTTTCCAGCCACTTATTGCTACTTGTCCCAACTTTTTTGGGATTTGTTGACACTGTGAAATTTTGAATCAACATATTTCTCCTTTAAAATGTTACATTTACTCAGATTAAACTTTTGATCTGTCATCTATGTTCTATTACAAATAAAATATTGACATTTGCCATCTCCACATCATTGCATTCAGTTTTTATTCACAATTTGTTTAGCGTCCCAACTTTTTTGGAATCCGGTTTGTACAGTCTATGCCTAAAACACACTGAATAGCCTGTGAGACCTTAATTATTATCTGCATGCAAGTTAATTTGGATGATTATTGTGTTCATTTGTATTCGCTTCATTAGCTTTAAAGCTCCAGTTCTAAACTAAAAAAGCAAAATTTACAAGCCAAACATTTTTTAGCTGAACCACTACATCTGGGGTAAGCAGAAGATTTGAGCAAACAGTTCCCAGGGTTTCACCTCTTTCCTCTCTCGTGTGTTGGTCAACATGACTATAGTTGCGGATTTCAGTTCCCAAATCATTCTCCAGAAATCAGCCACTGTTTCTGGCTTTGGACCTGCAGACACAAACAGATTTTGACTTAAAGCTTTCCAAAAGAAAACCAATGAAAATAATCACACCGAGCTTTTTCTGAGACCTGCAAGTAACACTTACTGTACACATACATAATACAGATGCTCATTAGCAGCACCTTCTGTTCAGATCCACTGTAGTGCAGGCTGTGTTTTCAAACCTCTGCAGTTTGTTGTACATTTTATTATTTCCACACTATATCCTACATGTGTTGACCACACACAATTATGGAACATCCTCAGGAAGATGGGAATAACAGAGCAACTCATCATTCTGATTAACAATCCCTGATCAACAAGCTAGAGTCATGAGAGAAAACAGGCTGGTTCCACAATGGTAAAGTATTTAGACAAGGCTGCACTATACCTGTTCACCTGTACACTGAATATTTTATGAAAAAAGCAGGACCAGAGCAAGTTGAGGATTCATATTGTGGTGGAAAAGCATACATTTAATATGCAGATGACAATACTCAGCAGAAAATCATGAAGACCTGAAGGTCCTTCTAAGCAAAGGTAAAGAATAGAGTGAAAAGTCAGGATTTCAGCTCAGTGTGAAGAAGACAAAACTTTACCATTGATGGAGAAAACTGGATCCAGCTGTCTGGAAATACATCACAGACTGACACTCATCAGAACAAGGATGAAGGTACTGGAGAAGATCTTTAAATGTAATGACTTGTCTCTTCAAAGACCTGAAATGTACAGACTTTGTTCTTCTCTCTGGTTCTTTAGGAACTTGAGGCTGGACAACATATAAAGCAGAATGGGTAGAATATTGATGCCTGTGAACTTTGGTGTTGCAGAAGATTTTAGAAAAAATCCTGGATGTAAAAAGCATAAATAAATGGATCGTCAACCAAATCCAACGTCACCTTTCACTAGAAGTCCCAAACTGAAGATGTTATTATTTTGCACAATTATGAAGACCCAGTTCACTTGAGAAGATGGCTTGGAGCAGGTGAAGGTAAAAGAGGAAAAGGGGAAATCTGAGGAATGATGAATAAGCCTTTAATTTAGAAGAGTAAAGATCCTCACAGAAGACTGGAGAAACACTATCCCTGTGCTTGGAAATAGAAATCGACTTGATGGCATGAAGAATATATATCACTTATATTTGTTATCTAATACATTTGTATTGGGTGTCCTGAAGTGAAGCTACATATCTGCAGTGCTGTGGCCTTCCAGCACCTGGCACATTAAAGACATGTTAATACACTACATATCCCAAAGTATCTAATCCTTACTATCTACCAGAAAAACATTGCCAACAGAATGAAATAGAAGAACAATGAATGAGTAAATGCATTAACCCTATTAACCCTATAAAGTAAATAAATATTTAATGCATGGTTTTTATATTATATAATATTTTTATTATATTTTATATTTAGTATTTAAGACCCGTTCATCTTCAATGTGATAATTAAATGATAAATTATCATTTATATAAATGATAGTAATAAACATTGTTTATACATCATTGTTCAGAATACATGAAAATTAAACAGAGTAGTCAGTGTACAGCTTGTATAACAGTATAGATTTACTGTCTTCTGATCATAACAACACACAGCCATTAATGTCCAAATAGCTGCAACGCAAGTGAGTACACCTCACAGTGAACATGTCCAAATTATGCCCAATTGTGTTGTCTTTCCCTGGTTTCATGTGACTTGTTACATATTCGGTCATACAGGTTTTCCAGGACGAGTTCCATTCAGAACAGGCCTCACCAGGGTCGACCAAAGAAGCTGAGTCTATGTGTTCAGCATCATATCCAGAGTTTGGCTTCATAAAACCAGACACATAAGTGCTGCCAGCATTAACGCAGAGGATGAAGAAGGGGGAGGTCAGCCTATCAGTGCTCAGACTATACGACACACTGCATCTACTCTGTCTGCATGGCCATTGTCCCAGAAAGAAGCCTCTTCTGAACATGACGCACAAGAAAGCCCACAAACAGACAAGCAGTCCAAGAGCACAGACCACTGGAACCATGTCCTGTGGTCTGACGAGAACTTGTTTGGCTCTGATGGTGTCTAATGTGTGGTGGTGCTCTGGTGAGGAGTACCAAGATAACTGTCTTGCCTACAGTCAAGCATGGTGGTAGCATCATGGTCTGGGGAGCTGCGGTTCATTGAGGGAAACATGAATTCCAACATGTCCTGTGGCATTCTGAAGCAGAGCATTAGTCCATCCCTTCACAAAATGTTTTCCAACATGATAATGACCCCAAACACACTTCCAAGATGACCGCTGCCTTGCTGAGGAAGCTGAGGGTAAAGGTGATGGACTGGCCAAGTATGTCTCCAGATCTACACCCAACTGAGCACCTTTGTGGCACCTTCAAGCAGAAGCTGTGGTTATGTTCAGACAGTAAATCTATACTGCTAAACAAGCTGTCCAGAATCTCAAATCTCTAGTTTGAGTAAATTAATATTCAAACAGAATCAACATTAGAACAAAACAAACAAGACTTGAAATGTTGCTTTATTTGTATTAAATGTATATGATGTTTTTAAATAAAATGTAATTAAATCAGTAAGAAAAACCTGATGTATAATGTTTGATACATTTATTTTACCCCTTGGAGCATATCAATGCACTGCATGTACCAGAGGATAATATACAGAGGTTAGACAATGAAACTGAAACACTGTCATGTTAGTGTGGGAGGTTTCATGGCTAAATTGGACCAGTCTGGTGGCCAATCTTCATTAATGTCACATTGCACCAGTAAGAGCAGAGTGTGAAGGTTCAGTTAGCAGGTAAGAGCACAGTTATATAGTATATTACAATGCACACAACATTATGGTGACATACCAGAGCTCAAAAGAGGACAAATTGTTGGGACACGTCTTGCTGGCGCATCTGTGACCAAGACAGCAAGTCTTTGTGTCTAAATATTATTGAGCCACTTTAGGGTGTTTTGGAGGAGCGAGTCAGGAAACGGTTTCCTCCACCAGCATCACGTAGTGACCTGACCACTATCCTGCAAGAAGAATGGCTTAAAATCCCTCTGACCACTGTGCAGGACTTGTAGATGTCATTCCCAAGATGAATTGACGCTGTATTGGCTGCAAAAGGAGGCCCTACACCTACTAATAAATTATTGTGGTCTAAAACCAGCTGTTTCACTTTCATTGTCCAACCCCTGTAGATGTCTAAGTTTGAAGTAACAAAAGAAGTTTAAAACAAACTCAGTGAATAAGGGGTTAAAAGTTTGTTCTGTATGCTGTTGTTTGTTTATTATAACGTGCTCTGAGCAGTACATTCTAAGTTGATACCAAACAAAACTCATATGTGCAATGTGTTATTCAATTCCTTTTTATTTTAATTCCATTTTCAACGAATTTCAGCTTTCTGACAATTATTTGATGGTTCAGGATTTACAGGGTTAATTCAAATTTAAAACCCTGTAAATTAAGTTATATGATGGTAAAGTTAAATTATGCATACCTTGTGCAGCAATAAACTTGTTCTTTTCCCGATAACCCTAAACAAAACAAAAAAAAAACATTATATATATATACATACATACACTACTGGCCAAAAGTTTCAGAACACACATTTTTCTAGTCATTAATTTCAATTCAAGTCATTGAAGTCCAATGAATAACTTGAAGTGAACTGCCAGAGGTTTAAATTAATCATCCTACAGCAAGATAAAGACCCAAAACATCAGTCCAAGCTCTGCCAGAATTACCTCAGGAAAAATCAACAAGATGGTCAGCTTGAAAACATGGAGTGGAGCACAGTCTCAGACTTAAACCCCATCCAGCTGATTTGGGATGAAGTGAAAAGTAAAGCAAACCTACAAGAGCCAACATTTATGTGATGTTCTGCAGCAGATTAGTGAAGAACTGTCTGAAGAATGTTTGATGTCTGTTGTAGAAAGAAAGTCACGAGTGTGTTCAGCTGTTATATCTGACAAAGGTGCTGCTTTGTGTCCAAAGTTTAGACACATTTTGGTCTTTAAACTGATTCACTGAGTTCTTATTTAACTCCTGAGCTTTCATTTCAGACTCAATCAGACATTAAACTCATTTTCAATAAGTTCTTGGAAAAATTGGTGTGTTCTAGGGGTGGGAATCTTTTACTATCTCACGATTCAATTCAAAACCGATTTTCGATTCAAAACGATTTAATTCATATTTATTTCTGCTTCACTTTATAGGTGTGCAAAGGATCCTCATGACCTACTCCAGACTGCTTTACAAGACAAAATGACAAATAGAAACAGTCTTTTTCATATTTATTACGTTTTAAACAATCCATGCTTAGATGGAATTGTTGAAACTGTTACATAAAAGCAATATCACATATTACTAAAGTAATAAAAATAAAAGTGCTGTTATTAAACATGATGCTTTTTAAATTCTAAGGAAAGTGCCTTTTCCAAAAACAGTGTGTGGACCACAACTGCTACTCTCACAATGAATGTCACAAAAGTCCGGGTTGCTCTCGATGTCCATGCATCTCATGAGAGTGCCACTCTGGTCGTTTAGGCACTGACGACCTTTCTTTTAGTCTCTTGGTAAAGCTGTGGTGCTGCTGTCTCAGTGAAAAACATACGGGATGGTTGTAAGCAGGGGCGGGCTGGGGTTGAAATTCAGCCCGGGAGCTTGGTTTGGAGAGGCCTTTTTTATGATTGTACAACGGACAAATCTTAATTTTAAAACAAGAGAGCTTTATTTGCTTTTTAGAGCTTTATTGTCTTTTGTGTTCAGCCACAGATTATTTGTGCACTTATAGAGTAACATTGCTGACAGGCCACCTTTAGTGTTCTTTGTGCCCTGAACACATCCAAAAACACAAGAACACACTATATTCCAAGTCTGGGATAGCAGTCCTTGCTAACCTGCTATAGTCTTGCTGCTTGAGCCCTCGTCACTGCCCTTGGACCCTCCACCAGTTAAAATCAGTTAATTTGGCACATTTGGCTGCAACCTGCATCAACTTTTTCTTTTTTTTCTCACGAAGTTTTTCAGCCCCACCCATCTCTTTCTTCTTTCTCGTATCAGACTGACTGTGTGACGTTGATGGGAAGTTCGGCTCTTTCGGCTCCCAAACGGCTCTTAACTTATTATCATCTGCAGCCTCATATATTTTATCTTAACTTGGCAAATATTAATGTTTTGTAAGATAATTCCTTATGCATTCAGTGTTCCCTATATAAGAAGCCTTATACTTGGTTGATTTTATGCATTTGTTATGAAAGCAGGCATTCTTACTTTTGTATAATATTTTAATCAAACTTTTAGTTTTTATTTAACACAGAAACAAACGATAAAACACTGCCAACAAATCTACCAAACACACCCCTAATAATAATAATAATAATAATAACGATGTATTATTTATTATTATTATTTATCGTCTTGCCTTTCACCTCTCCTATGTCGTGCTGGCTGGGCTGTTGTGTTTGCAGCCCCTCCTGATGAAAAATGGATGTCAGGGAAGAGCCAGCTACTGTCATTCACTTCAAAGAGCTCTTAGAGCCGAAACGTTCGCGGCCGGCCATCACTGTCTCCACCTGAGGCCGCGAGAGCTGCAGGCGCGAGCGCTGCTGTGCTTACTTGGGTAAAAAAAAAATCTTATCACCGGCCGGTTCGGCTTGGAAATGACCGGCCGTTCGGGAACCCTCCTGAACCTCCCGATGGCCACCCGCCCCTGGCTGTAAGGCTGTAAGTCTTTGACGATGAAACAGGTGACAGACCTGTTATTATTTTTGCTCACTTGGAGTTAGCAGAGAGTTTGGTGAAGCACTGCAGTGTGCGTTGGTCTGCTGCTGGTGGCTGACTCTGCTCAGTGTCCTTTAACTCTGGATGATGTCTGCTAATGAGAGCCCGCACATTTGTGGCATTCCCAAAGTGCTTAATTTTCATTTTGCAAACCCTGCGCACTGCGGCGGTCATGTCAAGCTCTGTCTTACCGGGCATTCGGTAAAAAACAAAATGTATCCAGATCTTGCCTTCAACGAAGACGGGCCGACTGAATCTTACTTTCCTCCATTTCTGTGGTTTCCACTTTGTTTTGGTGCTTTCTGCACATGCGTACGTTCCAGAACCGGCTGTGTGGTCACATCAGAACGTCCCGTGTATTTACAAACTGGAGGCCGACAGCCAGCGGATTTGTTTTATTTTTTTAATTTAAAAAATCGATTTTGGGACATTTTATATTAATTCTGAATCATAGTAAATGAGAATTGAGATTCTTATGTGAATCGATTTTTTTGCACACCCCTAGTGTGTTCTAAAACTTTTGGCTGGTAGACTGCTTTTCAACACAACCACTGTAATAGTTGACCATCGTTTTAATAAGAGCTTCATATAATGTCTAATTTTATGTCAGTGTTTATTTACATAACATAAGGTACTCACATCTATATATGAGGCATTAATGTAGTCTGAGCACGTATGGTCATCAAAATGTGAAAGCACCACTCTGGAGTGATCATCTGTTGAGAAAAGAAAAATCAGTAAAATTAATAAACAACCCTGACTGGAACAGAATGAAATTAAAATCTGCTTTATGTACATACCTTGGATAATGACCACCTACTGCAAAGGTGCACTTGCATATTACTGATCAAAAATAAAGGTTATATTTGCGTACTGCCATTTTATACAGACTGCTAAAATATACAAGATACATTCAAACCTCACAAACTAGTTTTTTTATATTAAATATTTAAATAGTTCTGTAAACATTGCTAATAAGTAATAAATCATTTGTTTCTATTTGTTGACAAGTTATCTTAGGATTTTATTTGAACTTTAGAAATAAATTAATATATACACCAAACAACAATAACATTAAAACATTTGTCTGCATGGGATGGGAGCTTTTATATATATATAATCAGGCCAATATCATGGTCAGAAAACTATTTGGTAATAGTTGTTGCACTGTGGGCAGTTAGACTCTGTGCTGGATTATAAAACACAGTGGAGCAACAGCAGCAGATGACATGACACCTCAAAGCATCACAGACTGCAGACACTTCAGACACTTCACACTGGACTGCAGACACTACACACTGGACTGCAGACACTTCACACTGGACTGCAGACACTTCACACTGGACTTCAAACACTTCACACTGGACTTCAGACACTTCACACTGGACTGCAGACACTTCACACTGGACTTCAGACACTTCACACTGGACTTCAGACACTTCACAC
>BRDA01004219.1:0-40587 GCA_036984385.1 Crenuchus spilurus | reverse complement strand
ACTTTTGATCTGTGATTTGTGTTCTATTCTGAATAAAATATTAGATGTTGGCACCTCCACATCATTGCATTCAGTTTTTATTCACAATTTGTTGGTTTGTATTTTATACCATAATGGCTTATCAGTATTCCACCATAAACAACTGTCTTCTCTAGTCTTCTAGTCTTGTTTCTTTCATTTTAAAGATCTTTATATTGCTTCAACTGCTTCTTCAATATTTTCCAATTACAGTACATCACCCAGGCCAAATCTGAAAGTTTGATATTACAATCATTTTATACACAATATGAAAAAAAAAGTTTTTATATTATTGAAAAATGTAGCAGTGTACTTATATATTTAATATAGGTGTAGGTTTACAATGAAATTGAGTTTCACTTAACGGTTGCCTCACAATCATCCTTTTTCCACCCTGTCCATCAGGGACCATCATAGTACTACCACTGACTAAAATTAGCATGTGGTGGAGAATTCTCAGCCTTTTAGTAAGACTTGTATAAGGCACAGTAGTGTTGCTGAGAATGTGTGTTAGGTACTCACAGGGCAGTATGTTTGGATATCTGTTCTTGTCTTTGTTTTCCTCTCTGCTGGCTTCTTCAAATGTTCCACGCCCAAACCCACAAGGCAGAGACTGAGAACAAAAAGCAAGACAGCTGACGTGACTGATGTAAGCACTCTAGAGTTTACATGGTGTCAGAGAAATAGAGGCTGTACTCATACATTAAATTCCTCTCGAAACAGTTTGCCATCATCTGCCATGCGCAGGCGGAACTCCTCCTCCAGGGTGTCTAACATGATGGGGAAGAAACGCTTCGATGGGGAGGGAGATCGGGGGAGGAGGACCACTGTTTGTTCTGAAATATTGAATAAGAAATAGTGACCATTGTATCAAAACTATGGAGCCAAGAATACTTACGTGATCACCATTTCAAACTGTACCTAAAGGTGAGTAATACAAAAATGTTCTCATTTTCACACTTTAAAATTAGAAAACAGAGCAGCCCTCATAAAAAGACATATAAACCAATAATAGTCTGTAAACAACAACCAGCATATAATAATTATAGATGCTCTAGAGTAAGGATTAACTAAAGCCCTATTCGGATTGGATTAAAATGACATGGGGTCCTGGGGTAATTTCGTCTTTTACAGGAGGTCCTCAGTGATTTTATTTATATCCAAAAGAGTTTTTCCCCTTGACCTCTGAGAAAATTACCTGCTGTCACTCAGAACTCATTTGATCATTTTAGTCCCATCTGAAAGAAGATCTCACATTTGAAAATAAGTATTTATTCATAAGCCGTATTTAGTCTTTTAACATGTAGAACCACCAAAAACCTTCACAAACTACAAACCAACAAATATGAATGCTTTAGAACAGCTATTTAATAACCTGCTTGGTGTGGATGAAGATTTTCCACTCCTTACACTACCTGGGTGAGCATGTATCTATCTCTCTATCATAAACACTCCATGTTCAACACATTACATCAAAAAGTGAAGCTAAACACTTGCTTTCTGACTACTGAGTGCTGATTGATTAGCCAGAGGCTGCGCTCATTAGCTGAACCTAGCCAAGCTGTTGTTTTAAAGTGTTAAAACTGGTGTTTAAAGGTGAGTATAAACATGACAGCAGTGCTGATTTGTTTTATATCATTCTGTTTTGTGAAAAACTGCATTAGTGTGTATTAAAAAATATGATTTACAAATTACAGAGCCCATTAATTTTGGACTTCCTTGGCAGCGCCTTCTAGCGTCTGACCAATGAGGACAAGTGGCAGTTCTCCTCAATATAGAGCTTCTCTGATAAACCGTCAGAAACTCACATATCCTGTAGTCACTTTAATGAAGTCCAGACACAGGAGTTTCAAATCTAGCGAGATGTGTAAAATGTTAAAGAGCAGATGTTCCCTGATGAACTACTCCAGTCTGAATCGGGCTTAATTGGAAGATCTCATATTATCTCATTGTCAATTCAATGTCCTGATATACACTGAAAATGAAGAGGGAAATGACATAAAATCCATCATGAAACTAGTTTCCGCACTGTAGGCTTGCAGGACAGATTGGCAAAATTTACACTGGATTAGCTTTAGATAATATCTATCTTGTAAAATACAAAAGACATAAACTCTTGAGGATGTGAAACCTACCTTGATCTTCCAAGAAGCCATTGGGTAGTTTTTTATCAACTGATGTAACAAGATCCTTCCTTTGGTGCCTGAACCTATGAGACCAGTTCAAGAAGAAAGTAATACATTCAAAAATCTGAAGACAACAGAAAGAAACCAAAATATCTCAGGAACACAGAACACATAGAACACTGTCATCTAAACGCACCATTTTAAGCTGTTCTTTCTCATGGGAGAGTGCCTATAGCTTTGATTCCACAGAGCAGCTGAGGAGTAATGAGTCTCTGACCAGCTAGCACAACTGTGTTCACGTTTTATTGAACAAACAGCTGTTGGAATAGCTGGCCATGGCCGTACACACCCCATACACACACCCCTATATGACAGCATATTTATCTATAAACCTCCAGTAAAGAAGCACATCATTAAATAAATACTGTATTAAGTTTAGTTGGAGTTTAATTCCAATGCTGTAGCAGAAAAAAAAATAATTTAAAATGAAATCTGGAAAATCTGCTTAAAAATGTATTAGAGAGCATGTGTTAAGCGTGGAATTTCAACTCATCCTCTGGGTTGACTGAACTGAGATTTAAGTGAATGAATTTAAATGAAAATGACTCTCAATTTATGCTCAACTGAGAGGAAGGCCAAGAGAAACTGCACTCACATTTCATTTCAGCAAAACTTATTTATCTAAAATAACTACAGTGAAACCTCCTTTTTTTCATTAATCTGTCATAAAGTGCATGATGATAACTGAAATGAACGATAACTGAAGCAATATTTCCCATAAGAAATAATGTAAACAAAAATGAATTAATTCCAGACACTCCAAAATATTAACCAAAAGAATAACCCTATAGAATAACTATAGTTTTACATACAGAAAACAATTAAAAATAAATACCAAAGAGTAAATAAATAGATAAATGAACATTTAACATCACCCTTACATGTTTACACTCCGTTTCAGAGCATGCCAGTGTGGTCCAGCCAGTAGACTTTCTTTTGTACACCTATTTGTTTTTACACCTCTTTGCAGGTGGAAGTACTATGAGGCGTTACTTTAGCGTGATGTGTTTTAGTTTGTCTATGAACGAGAAGCAACAAGTAACAAAGCCAGAGAATCAATGAGAAACAAAGTAAGAGAAACAGCGAGAAACAAAACTAGAGAAACAATGAGAAACAAATACAGAGAGACAATGAGAAACAAAGCCAGGGAAACAATGAGAAACAAAGCCAGAGAATCAATGAGGAAAAAAGTCAAATAAACAATTAGAAACAAAGCCAGAGAGACAACAAGAAACAAAACCAGAGAGAGAATGAGAAACAAAGAAAGAGACAACCAAAAACAACACCAGAAAAACAACCAAAAACAACACCAGAGAAACAATGAGAATCAAAGCCATAGAAACAATGAGAAACAAAGATGAAGAGACAATGAGAAACAATGCAAGAGAAACAATCAGAAATAAAGTCAGAGACAATGAGAAACAAAACCAAAGAAACAACCAAAATCAAAGCCAGAAACACAATGAGAAACCAAGCCGGAGAAACAACAAGAAACAGACAGAAAGACAACCAGAAACACAACAAGAAACAAAGTCTGAGAAACAATCAGAAACAAAGCCAGAGAAATAACCAGAAACAATGACAAAGAAACAATGAGAAACAAAGTCAGAAAACAATGAGAAACAAAGACAGAGAGACAAAGAGTAACAATGCCAGAGAAACAACAAGAAACAGACAGAGAGACAACCAGAAACACAACAAGAAACTAAGCCAGAGAGACAAAGAGAAACAAAGCCGGAGACACAATAAACAAAGCCAGAGACACAACAGGAAACAAAGCCAGAGAGAAAACCAGAAACAACACTAGAGAAACAACGAGAAACAAAGTCAGAGAAACACTCAGAAACAAAGTCAGAGAAACAATGAGAAACAAAGCCAGAGAAACAACAAAAAACAAAGCCAGAGAAACAATGAGAAACAAAGCCAGAAAAACAACAAAAAACAAAGCCAGAGATACAATGATAAACAAAGATGGAGAGACAACCAGAAACACAACAAGAAACTAAGCCAGAGAGACAAAGAGAAACAAAGCCAGAGACACAATAAACAAAGCCAGAGACACAACAGGAAACAAAGCCAGAGAGAAAACCAGAAACAACACTAGAGAAACAACGAGAAACAAAGTCAGAGAAACAACAAGAAACTAAGCCAGAGAAACAAGAAACAAAGTCAGAGCAACAATGACAAACAAAGTCAGAGAAACAACAAGAAACAAAGTCAGAGAAACAATGAGAAAAAAGCCAGAGAAACAACCAAAAACAAAGCCAGAGAAACAACCAGAAACAAAGTCAGAGCAATAATGAGAAAAAAGCCAGAGAAACAACCAAAAACAAAGCCAGAGAAACAACAAGAAACAAAGCCAGAGAAACAACGACAAAAAAAGTCAGAGCAACAATGACAAACAAAGCCAGAGAAACAAGAAACAAAGTCAGAGCAACAACGAGAAACAAAGTCAGAGAAACAATGAGAAAAAAGCCAGAGAAACAACCAGAAACAAAGCCAGAGAAACAATGAGAAACAAAGCCAGAGAAACAATGAGAAACAAAGACAGAGAGACAATGAGTAACAATGCCAGAGAAACAACAAGAAACAGACATAGACAACCAGAAACACAACAAGAAACAAAGCCAGAGAGACAATGAGAAACAAAGACAAAGAGACAACCAGAAACAAAGCTAGATAAATAATCAGAAACAAAGCCAGAGAAACAGCGAGAAACAAAGCCAGAAAACAATAACAAACAAAGCCAGAGAAACAATTAGGAAAAAAGCCAGATAAACAATGAGAAACAAAGCAAGAGAAACACTGAGAAACAAAGCCAGAGAAATGAGAAACAAAGCCAGAGAAACAATTAGGCAAAAAGCCAGATAAACAATGAGAAACAAAGCCAGAGAAACAATGAGAAACAAAGCCAGAGAAACACTGAGAAACAAAGCCAGAGAAACGAGAAACAAAGCCAGAGAAACACTGAGAAACAAAGCTAGAGAAACGAGAAACAAAGCCAAAGAAACGAGAAACAAAGCCAGAGAAACAATGAAAAACAAAGCCAGAGAAACAGCGAGAAACAAAGCCAGAAAAACAATAGCAAACAAAGCCAGATAAACAACAAGAAACCATACAGGGATACCCCTGTGTGGATGCTTTGTTTCCACAAAATTAGCAGAATGTCACATGGGCACATTGATGAAAACCGGACGGGTGAACAATAACTGGAACAAATTTTCCCTGAAAATAGATGACGATAACCATGACAGAGAGGCAATGGCAAACGATTACTAAGTTTCCACCAGTATGTGAATATGTGCTGTGACTGTGGTTTACCTGTAGTTTACCTGTAAA
The DNA here is from genome assembly GCA_036984385.1 of Crenuchus spilurus. Taxonomy (NCBI): domain Eukaryota; kingdom Metazoa; phylum Chordata; class Actinopteri; order Characiformes; family Crenuchidae; genus Crenuchus; species Crenuchus spilurus. Next base: position 35,044 of record BRDA01004219.1, on the reverse strand, counting down.
CTGCCACAGCTTACATGTGTGTTATATGACCAACATATAGTTTGACTGATAAAATAAACCAGTAGTAAAGGAATGGCTTAGTAAAAAAATCTGATTTACCCTTTCGCCAGACAGTTTATCAGCCAAGACATGTTTGGAGCCCAAATTTTGCTTCTTTTGAAATGAAAGGAATTATAATAAAATAAATGTGTTACAAACAGTGTAACAAACACTGTAACTCAATAGTCTCCCAAACAATGTACAAACAATACATGTTCACAACTCGCCTCAAACACCATCCAGTTAAATATATATATATATATATATATATATATATATATATATATATATATAACGTGTATGTGTGAAAAATAGAAAAAAGAAGCTACTTCATTCTAGGATAGACAAGCTTACTTGACAGGGAAGAAGACAGCTCTTCACTGTTGAGTTATAAACATAGGAAAATGACTTCCACCGCTATCCTGTCCTTGCAGTGAACACACATGCCCAGGAATGTGAGGAGCCACACCAGATTCATTGTCTGGGGAGCAGTTGGCGGTTAGGTGCCTTGCTGGTTCAGGGGATTAATACAGTGACTTTTCAGTCCCAAGTGCGCTTCATTAACCTTTAAGCCATGGCTGCCCCACATATAGCTCTCATATCAGTCAGTAAAGCATTGTTTAGCTAATAGTATTCAAATCTAATTCGACCCCATATAGCGTTCTTTGCTGATATTCTAGCTTATCTGATTTTTTAGCTTCAGTCAGCACCAATATTGGGGACAAACATTTTCCCATTGCCCTCCCATGCAATGACACTCATTTTGAGACTGTGTCAGGGATACCAACTCAAGCAGGACATGTGACTGTATGTGTACCCTACCTGAGCAGGTAGACTGTGAGGAGGATGAAGATGATGAGAAGAAGAGAGATGACAAGGGCAGAGGGCAGGACATGTGATCCCTGAGGAGCCGGCGGCTCTGAGGAGAAGAGAGAAGAAACTGCCGTGTTTAATACAACTCCACTCTCTGCTATCTTCATGTGGTGATGCTGTGATGTGATCATACCTGCAGTCCGGTTTGCATGTGAGGATACGTTTAATATCAGGTTTGTCGCCACCAGAAACAGGACCATCATGACTGCAGGCAAATACATAGAAAACAATGTAATTAAAACATGAAGAAAATACTTTATGTTACTAATTACAGTTGAATGAATCTCAGGCATATGTGAGCTTTTCTGTTGGATGAAGGGAAATGATTACAATATTTTATTCAGAAACGGATTCAAAGACCATATATAGCCTACATTCAACATTAATTTAACCCCTAAGAAATGTAACACATTTTTAAGTCTATAAGACATTCTCTAAAATTATCTTCCAATTTCAGTTAACTATTCATAGGCTGTCCCGAGAGAGATGAGCCATCTCCAGAGATGGACGACATGCTCCACATGTTATAAGTAGTAGCAATGATGATGTAAGTAGTAGCTATGAGTGAACAGAACTGGGACAGAACATGGCACTTAGAAGAAAAGTGAGAGAATACATGAAAGCATGTGTATATTTAGAATAAAGTTAGTGCGAATGCTGGTTTGTCATTAAGACATTCCTTTCATTCAAGCCCTGCATGCTAAAAATTCATTGCCACAGTCTTCTAGGTATTCTTAAGACCATTTTGTCTTGTGACTAGAGACAGCAAGCTGAAAGAGAGTGAACTCAAAGTGATTGATCCTGTCCCTGCAAGCGCTGGCAATTCTGGGCATGTAGAAGCTGATATTGAAATGTTTGTGTGGTTTATAGGATAGCCAGAGTCAAGTGGGTGTAGCTGAAGTCAGTAATCTGACTTGAAAGCTAGGATTAGAACATTTCTATTGCTTTATGTCTTTTGGTTTACTATGCTGAAAATAATCTGAAGCTGATTGGCTTAAAGTCTAAGGGATGCTTACCATTCATTACTAGTACCCCCCTGGAATGATCTTCACTACATATATGGAGATATGTAGTAAATTATAAAAAAAAGCCCTACATTTGACTGACAACTATGATACATTTGATACATCAGGGGACATTAAACACATTTGATTGACATTTAGGTTAAACCTGAACTAAAGACTAAGTGGATTGGTAAACATTTAACAAATGCTGTGTATAATACTGAATATAAAATGTATATAGGCATGGTCCTGTTTCTGCCCCTGGATAGCCAGAACCTGACATGTGGTGTGGAGAAGGCAAAACACTTCGTTACATTAATACCTTTTGTTGTTTGGCTCCTTGCTTAGAACAAATATACATTAATAGTAGGGCTTTCAAATGATTAAAACATTTAATTGTGATTAATCATTTTAATTAAAAATTTTTTTTTTTTACATTTTGAAGAGAAACTTAGAGGCTTGTAAATGGATGATCACAGACTGGTATATGGGAAAATTAAATGAAATAATTTCAAATGCTTGGACCATCTCCATTTAATACAGTGGAACCTTGACTTATGAGTGATCCAACTTACAAATTTTCTGAAAATATGAGCTGTTAATTGGTAGTTTGTTTTGCTTTATGATGCGAGCCGAGATCTGAGTTACGAGCGCGCGAGCATCCACCACTAGCCACTAGGAGTCACTAACAAGCATGACTGAGTGCAGAAATCACTGCTGGTGGTGCAGTTCTGTGTGTAAAAATACTTGTTTCAATCATTTTGTAAACACTTTGAAATGGAGGAAGAAACAAAGCTCTTTGGACAGGATTTTATTGAAACACCCTGCAAGTGAAAGCAAGGAAAGTGTTGCAAAAGAGGTAAATGTCACTGAAGAAGATCATCTGGTCTTTAATGTAAATACACTTAATAAACCAGTTTATTTCTTTACATTTTCTTTTATTATGTATTATTATTTTTTATATATTATTTTTTGTTTATAAAGCACATTTTTCTTATGCAAAAACATGTAATACATAAAAATGGTGCGGTTTCGGGGGGGCTGTATTGGCTTAATAGCATTTTAATTCATGTTAATGGGGAAATTTTATTTGATATACAAGGAAACTGAGTTATGAGCTACGTCACAATTTACAAATTAAACTCGTAAGTCAAGGTTCCACTGTATAGCGTAACACTGTGTTTGGATGGTAAAAACTGCAGGGGACCAAAACTGCCTTTTAAAAAAGTGCAGGAGACATGTCCGCCCCCCCAAATTACTGGCAGGGCCACATAGAACTTGCATTAATGGCGGTAATTTTAAAAATCGTGCTAAATTGAGATTGAGTTAATGCGTTATCGTATTAACTTTGACAGCCCTAATTAATAGTGATTTTAAACTATTCACTTTGATACCCTCATATATACCCACACCCCTTCCTCTAAAATTAAACAACTTTTTAGGATGAATCCTTCCCCCTAATTTGCTATGTACATTTATATCAGCACCACCCTTTCTCACATTCCTCCACACAAGTCATACTGCTGTGTAGTTACTGCTGTGTAGTCTGCCATCGTTAGTCATACCAGCAGACCTGTACTCAGGAAATTCACCAGTGATTAATAGAGTATATAGTGGCTTACAAATGTGCATGTGAAAAGATGGACTATAGTTAGTACTTGTACTCTATACAGAGTAAATGGATGTCATAAAGTGTAAGGTAGGTGTTTATAATAAAGTTGAAGTTGTATTTAAGGAGCATATGTGGCTTGTTATACTGTATGTGTTTATGTTTGGTTGTTTATTTTATTTTTATTTTTTTGTTTTTGTTTGTTTGTTGGGTTTGTTCTTTTGCTAGAGGGCTTTGTGCAAATGGACATTCATTTATGAGCCTAATATCACACAGTATGACTCACAATGTTTAAACCAAAGAAAACAAAAGCTATATGACCCATCTTCCACACATCAAATGAGATATTCACTACAATATGCCCCAGGATATACTACTGTGTACATGTAATGTGACCTGATTAAAAACATCATTTTAATATTTATATCTGTTACATCAACGAAAACCGTGCTTTGATATACTGTACCAATCTAATGTTTGACACATCTTCTGGACATTCAGTGGTTTTTCATGATTAAAAATGTTCTGTATTGTAGATTAATACTAAAGTCATCTAAACTATGAGTAAACACATCTGTAATTATTTAGTAAACAAATAAGTAAACAAACCAGAACATGTTTATATTTTACATTCTTCACAGTAGGCACTCGAACCCAAGACCTCAGCGCTGAGAGGCGAACGTGCTAACCACTAAGCCACTGTGCCGCCCTTTGTATGTCTACTTTGAAGTAAAATTTAAAACATGTTTTGGTTTGTTTAACACTTTTAAGTTTACTACATGATTCATTACGTGTTCCTTCACAGTCTGGATGACTTCAGTATTAATGTAGGAAAAAGGGAAAAACATTGAATTAGAAGGTGTGTCCACACTTTTGCCTCGTAAGTGTAATGCATCATTTTGCAGCCCTGCTTTTTTGAACAGCTCATTTCTAACTAAATGTTATTCTAGTGATACATCTATAATGCCAGCTGCTTTAGAATAGAAACAGGCTTCTTTATAATCTCTCAGTGCTCTCTTCTATTAATATCAGGGTTTAGTACACACATATTTGCCTTATTATTGCCATGAATGTAATCATCAAGGGTTTGGCATGCAGTCTGCCTGCTTTTCTCTGGCATGTTATCGGCATTAGTGTGCATCCTGATTTCTGAGGTTCAAATGTGATTGCAAATGGTAAACAATGTCACTGCTGCCATCTGTGCATAAAGCTGGCATGGAAGAAGAACCCAAATGGTGAAAGGAAAGAAACACACCACCTCTTCCTCATTTCCAGCCCTCAGTATGTGTGTGATATGTACACTTTTTCACCTGCCTCAGTATGCCATATGGTGAACAGAAAATGGGCTTTATTAATCCTTCTATAACGGGGTGTGGAAATATCCCTCATTATTTTGTAGAAGAGAAGCAAAAGATAGATGATGCAAGCATGTACAATTCAACACACATACCAGTCATGACCTACAGGTTGTCAGTGCACATCAGCTGGCTGATAATACTCTTTGAGCTCTTACTAATGCATCAATCTATCAAGAAAGAACCACAGTTTGAAGGTGTATTTTATGTTGTAATTCAAAACAGGGCTGCCCCCTGAAAGTCAAAATTTCAAGTAAAATTTCACGATAAGTCAGTCGACTGACATTAAGTCAAGCAGTTTTTATTTTCTTCTCTTCTAGTCGGTGTCATTAACAATGAGAACATGTGCTACTTTTTTAAAGAGGGATTCAAAAGGCACTCACAATTTAAGTGTGTAGTTAGGCCATTTTTGGAGGGGGTATATCCTCCCTTTACCACAACCCTGAACTGGATTAAGCACTTTAAGAAGATGGCTGGATGGATTTTTTATTTTATAATCCCTTATTAGTCCCACAGTGGGGAAATTTTGCCTCCACATTTTACCCATGCATGCAGTGAAACAGCCATATCCATGGCGCCCAGGGAGCAGTTGGGGGTTAGGTGCCTTGCTCAAGGGCACTTCAGTTATGACCTGCCCAGGGATCAAACCTTCCAGTCACAAGACCAGATCTCTACCAACAGGCCTCATCTATCCCCACTCTTAAAGTTTTTCAGCATCACCCCAAAGAAGAAAGACAAACTATACCAATATTTTTGTTAACCTTAACCTTAATCTCAACCACAAATTTAAACCAAGCCCACAACCTGCTCCTGACCTTACTCTGGTCCTAATGCTAACCCTAACCTTAATTTCAACCCAAAACCTAATCTTCTGGAAAGTCTGGACCAAGGTCTGGACCAGGGTTGGTCTTTTTGTTACATTGTTTACATTTGGTCTGGTTAGTGCTGGTTTCACATTGCAGTTTCATTAAGCACACTAAAAAACGTTTCATGATACACCTATTATTACCTATATTACCTACATTAGCTGCGTCTCCCTGTACTTCACTTTGATTGGTTTATAGAAGGGCGTGTGTCTGACATTTGTGTGTTGTCAATTCTGCGAGTACTTAATCCTCTGGAATCTAGACACTCTGATGTAGTCTAACATGACCTGACTTTTTACAAATTACACACATCTGAAATATTTTTCCCCTCAAAGTGTTACACAGGCTTTTGTTCAGCACAAACTCAGTAACAACAGTTTCAAAATAGTAAGAGTGTCATAAATCTATATTTTGTTTAAATCTGTGAATAAACACACTCTAAACATTTCTAGTCAAGACTTTTGAGCTCAGAACTGAATAAACAGGGGTGTTGGCTACACACTGCTCATTACAGTTTTTAGACATTGTATGTGGTTTTATTTCTAAAACTTAACTAATTTGAGGTGACACTCCATTTAACTTATTCAGTGGTTCCTAGATTGAATATTTATGAGATACATGTGAGGTGAGAAGTTTTTTGTTCATGTTCACCTCAGGTCAGATGTCTTTGATCAGGTTCACATTCAACACATTCCACGGCTGCTATTCCACCAACGGAATGTCCAGAATTAGCATGTCATTATCATATGAATGACAGATTGCATAATTTGGTGGGAAAACATGCAGCTGCTGTGGCTTATTTTTGTAGTTTTTCTGATTCTTTTTCTTTTTCTTTTGTTTAATGAGTGATGATATTCTGCTTGCAATTGGTGTTTCAAACTAAAACCTAATCTTAACCCTCACCATGGCCCTAATAATAACCCTAACCTTATTCTCAACCTAAAACCTAATTGTAATCCTCAATCTGGCCCTAATCCTAACCCTAATCTTAATCTTGACCTAAAATCAAACCTTAACCCTAACCTTGTCCTATTCCTAACCCTCACCTCAAGACAAAACCTAATCTTAACCCTGGCCTTAACCTTAATCTTGAACTCAGCCCAAAACCTAATCCTAACCTTCAGACTAATCTTAAAATGAACATTAACCTCACCCAGCAGGTTTAGTATGTTGAGATTATTTGTATTAAACCTGTTACATGTTCACGATCGTCTCAGGTGAACATCCACGGATACAATCTTCGACTCTCCAAACAAAGTGAAAAACAACTGAAATCAGATTGTCAACAGTCTGTTGAACAGTTACTATATATTCACTTCAGTAATACTGCTTCACTGATATGAGCCACTCAGAAAACAACTGTGACCCAATTCAGAGCAGTAACGATACACAGATGTTCAGATTAGATGTGCTTTATCACTTCTGAGGTCAAGATTTGATTCACGTTTCAATGAATCTATCTTTATCTACAGAGCTCTAATGATAACCACAAATTCTAATTATTCTAAAAATTAACATTGCTTAGAGGACTCACAATCACGTTTGACTGTCCTAACTTAAGTCAGTCTTAACACCAGAGGTGGGTAGAGTAGCCAAAAATTGTACTCAAGTAAAAGTACTGCTACTTCATAATAATATGACACAAGTAAAAGTAAAAAGTAGTCATCCAAATAATTACTTGAGTAAGAGTAAAAAAGTGCTTGGTGAAAAAACTACTCAAGTACTGAGTAACTGTTGAGTACCGTCTGATTTATTTGTTATCTTTAACAAATTTGACATCTTTAGGCAAATCAGAGTTCATCCATTCAATAAAATAAATTTTAATTAATAAATTAATTACAAAATAGCTTAAATTAAAATAATTCAATAAAAAACTTCAATAAAAAACAAATTAATATAATAATAATAATAAATAAATAATTAAGAACACAAATTTTTCACTGGGCTCTGCCTAAAAACAAGGCAGCCCATAAACTCTCATAAACTGTGTGTGTGTGTGTGTGTGTGTGTGAGACAAAACAAGCAGAAACAAACTTTCATCAAAGAATCAGTGATGTCACTATAAGCTTCAACATAGTTGGTTCTCAAGGCTCTTGCAGTGAAGCTGTGATCATTTAGCAGAGAACAGGAGTCCTGCATGACTGAAAAGTCTCGCACAGGCTGGAGATGCAGGAAGACCTGTGTTGACTTTGAGTGACAGCTTCTTGGTGTAAGGAAAGGTGTGGAGTAGATCCATAGCTGCATAATGTAGCTGCTGCTTTTTGTAAGGTAAACATGCTTTAAATATGAGGCCAATGGTGTTTCTCCTCGTCCGCATTGCCGACCGCTGATTCTGACATTTTTCTTCCGTTTGCTACGACTGTAAATTGTAAAGCTAACCCGTCCCACCGCTGAGATTGAGTATTGTCACGTGACGAGACTGCACGACTACATTTGATTGGTGAAACATAGTCACATGGTAGAGCCTTTGGAAGTCAGTCTCTCTGTTAAAATAAAACGCGAGGGTGATAAAAATAATGACGCGTAGAATACTTAAGAGGTAAAAAGAAAAGTAACGAGCTCATTGTAGCCTAATGTAGCGGAGTAAGAGTACAGTTTCTTCTTTACAAATCTACTCGAGTAAAAGTAAAAAGTACAGTGATATAAAACTACTCATAGAAGTATATATTTTTCAAAAACTTACTCAAGTAAATGTAATGGAGTAAATGTAACTCGTTACTACCCACCTCTGGTTAACACTTAGTAAAGCATTGTTTACCATTTCATGTTTAGCCTCTGTAGAAAATATACAAAAGTCAGTAGAAACTTTAAGCCAACTAAAGTTGGTATTGGTCCCAAAGTTGGGTCCTAATGTCCTCATAAGCAAGAATACTCACAGAGGTGATCCAAGCCAGAGAGGTATCTTCTGAAATCAACGTCTTAGTCCATATTAGCTTACTGCACACAACTTCTTTTATGGCACTAGACTGAAAAGACTGCAGGCTTCATAGTTTCTTTCCTGTCGCTTCCTCAGATCATTGTCCTGTCCACTGTGGATATGACATCCATAGGCAACCATGCCCTGGAGACAAAGAAAAACATACATATTAGAGAAAGGTGACAAAAGAACCCTTTGGAGAACGCAGAAGGATTAGAGAATAACTAACAAAAAAAGTAAGAAAGCAAATGTCTGTCTTATGGCCAAACCCTCAGTGCTGATTCAGGATTATGCTGTGTGGATCACTTCACATAGATCTCCAAAGTAGCAGCATATAGCTGAGTGCTTTTCAACCCACACAAAGCTGAGGTCAAGTGTTCCATTAAATGCTTATTTATCTACAGTCATGCAGGGCTATTCTCAGCCACTGACTATAGCTGTGCGCTTTATTATTGACCACAATGGAGGGCAGAGGACTTTAATTCTATCTTTACTGTCAGTGTGGCAAGTAGAATGTTGTAGAAGCGAAATATGATATAATAGACAACCTAAGCACTTCATAGTCAATGTGATACTGTATACAGAATTATACTTCCCTGAATGTCCCAATTTTACAGGTTACAGCACCTTTACAGTGCCCTCTAAAATGACTGGTCTGTTAAATAAATGTCAATAAAACAGTTATGACAAATGCCTTATAATGGGGCTGCACAATACATTGTGTGTTAATTGTTACTTAAAGCTGATATCACAGAGGGTTACTGCAAACAAACTGAGGATCCAGATGTTCCCGTTTCAGAGGGGACTCATGCAGCTGGCAAAAGTTATTTACTTTGGATAAAATAATGCAGTCTATGTCACTCTGTCAATCTAAGACAGATGTGGTGGTGGTGTGTTAGTGTGTGTTATAATGACACCACCAACAAAAACATCCAGCCAACATGGTCCTGTGGGCAGAGTGCTGTGATCACCAATGAAGGACTATATGATGAACGACACAAAGTGGACATAATGTTTAAAAGCTATTCTTGTCTGATGTACAACAAAAAGTACACCAATTAATATTAAAATAAAACTGTCACCAAATCAGAAATGACATAAAAGATATACACATTTCAACATGTCAACAATGCATCAGTGAAATGCCATTAGTGAAACATCTGAATACATTGAAGTAAATATCTTGAAGCCATACCTTTGATATACTGCTTACAATAAGTAGATCCTAAGCCCAGCATTAATGACAACACTAAATGTAATCCTAACCTTGATATCAACCCAAAACCTAAGTATAACCCTCACACTGGCCTTATTTCCTAACCCTAACCTTAATCCTGGTCCAAAATCCAGTTGTAAGCTGGTGTTAGGATCCAGCAACTTAGCTGTGCACTCGTACCAGTGCAACACATCACCACCACATCAGTGTCACTGCAGTGCTGAGAACAATCCACTGCCCGAATAATACCGTGGTTACAATAGTGGTGGTCCTGAAGAAAAGTGATGACTGTAAACATCGAAATTGAGAGCTGAGAGTTAGGCAGAGTAGGTACATGCTATTGTAGTAGATGGCATTAATTAATGTCCACTGGTGAATAGACATTATGTTAATTATGTAATCTACCTTTCAATGTCAAGGACACTAATATTTTTAGAAGGTCTGTTCTTTGTAATAGTGTGTCTTTAATGTGTGAATGAATTTATATAGGACGAATCTAGAATTTCGACAATAAACAAACACTTATATGGTATGCTGTCATATCACTCAAATCTCAATCATGTGCGTTGTCCATAAGGATGAATCAAACTTGATCTGTAGCGCCTTGAAAATGAAATCCAATCTGACTTCACAGCTCAGTCTACATCCCTGACCTCAATACAAGTGTCTGACGTAAAACCAGGCTGTCACTCCAGGCCATATAAGGCCCTTGACCAGGTCAAGAAAATACAAATCATATCAGAGAAGTCATCAATCAAAGCTGAGCAATTTGTTGTTCCAGATGCTTTGTTGAGAGGGCAGTGGAAGAGAAAGCACCAGATTCAGTGAATACATGATGATTTTGAGGCACAATTACAGCATGATGTTCTTTGAAATTTTGGAGGAGTCATGATCCAAACCATGCAGTAATCAGTCACAGGCAGCACAGTTTAAATGCACTGTGCTTCATTAAAATGTATATTCTGGGGATGTAACTTCTGGATAGAAAACAAGTAACACATTTCTTATCACATCAGTAACTGTAATGCCTGTACACAACTGTAATGGGATGACAATCAGGTGTGAGTGGGCTCCCTGTTTTATTTAAAGAACAGGGATTATCAAAGTCTGCACTTCACAATACATGTTTGGCATGAACAAAGGAGATTTCTGAGGAGCTCAGAAAAAGAGTTGTTGATGCTCATCAGACTGGAAAAGGTTACAAAACCATCTCTAAAGAGTTTGGACTCCACCAATCCACAGTCAGACAGATTGTGTACAAATAGAGGAAATTAAAGACCATTGTTACCTCCCCAGGAGTGGTTGACCAACAAAGATCACTCCAAGTGCAAGGCGTGTAATAGTCAGCGAGATCATAAAGGACCCCAGGGTAACTTCTAAACATCTGAAGGCCTCTCTCACATTGGCTAATGTTAATGTTCATGAGTCCACCATCAGGAGAACACTGAACCACAATGGTGTGCATGGCAGGGTTGTAAGGAGAAAAGAACATTACTGCTCGTCTGCAGTTTGCTAAAGATCACGTGGACAAGCCAGAAGAGTACTGGAAGAATGTTTTGTGGACAGATGAGACCAAAACAGAACTTTTTTGGTTTAAGTGAAAAGTGTTATGTTTGGAGAAAGGAAACTGCATTCCAGCATAAGAACCTTATCTCATCTGTGAAACATGGTGGTGGTAGTATCAGGTTTGGGCCTGTTTTGCTGCATCAGGGCCAGGACGGCTTGTCATCAGTGATGGACAATGAATTGTGAATTATATCAAAGAACTCTGATACTACACACAAGTCATTCTACCAAAAAATGTTTAAAGAACAGTTACCAGTAATGTTTAGTTCCAGTTATTACTGAAACGGTGGGGTCACACCAGATACTGAAAGCAAAGGTTCACATACTTTTACCCTCACAAATATGTCATATTGGATCATTTTCCTCAATAATTGTAAAATAACGTTTTAGTTCATATTTATGCAGAAACATAAAAAATTCTAAAGGGTTCACAACTTTCAAGCACCACTGTAAGTGGCCTTAAACAAGGCCCGTAATACCCAACTGCTCCCCAGGCACTGTAGATAGATTGTTTACCTTTACATTTGCAAGGTGGAGGCACAAATTGGACTTGCTCTTGCAGCACATCTCACAGATGCTCAAAATAACAGATGTGTGATATCTGACAAGATCTGTTATAGGTCACAGGTAGATCCTCACTACTACTGAATGGGAGCACCACAACAAACCTTGCTGCATGGGAGATGTCCCAATTTATTTGTCTGGCCAAAACCTATCTGGCTCTTGTCAGAGTGGCTCAGGTCTGCAGGCTTTTTAGATACAAAGTGTTACATAGGCTTTAGTTCAGCACAAACTCAGCAACAACATTGTCAAAACAGTAAGAGTGTCATAAATCTATATTTTGATTAAATCTGCTCTAAACTTAGACTTTCCAAAAACCTGTTTTCAGATGTGCTGATATATTGTGAAAAACACACTCTAACCATTTCTAGCCTAACTTTTGAGCTCAGAACTGAATAAACAGGTGTTGGCTACACACTGCTCATTACAGTTTTTAGACATTTTTTGTGGTTTTATTTCTAAAGCTTAACTAATTTGAGATAGTGATGTGTTTCACTCATTCAGTCACTCTAAGATTGAATATTTATGAGATACATGTGAGGTGAGAAGTCTTTTGTTCATGTTGACCTCAGGTCAGATGTCTTTATTCAAGTTCACATTCCACAGCTACTGTTCCACCAATGTTATCTCCTGATTTACCCTGTCATTATCATATGTATGACAGACTTTGTGCTTTGGTAGGTAAAATGTACAGCTGTCTGATCGCTCTGAACAATGTGTCCCTGCTTATTTAAGCTCCTCTCACAAGAATCTAAACATATATTTCAATTCCAGCTATATATACTTCAAGATTTCCAGAGTATGTTTAGTTTTGTTTTGAGTTATATAAGTACTTTTGCAAATTTTGTTAATATGCCGTCAGAGGGAGAGTCGACTCGAGGGGGTTAAAAAATGTAACTCAGCTTGTATTTTTTACATGAGACAAGGGAGAAAATCACTGATAGCATGGATCCATACAGTAATAAAATCACAGCAGAGCTCCTGTAAAAGAAGAAATTCCCCCAGAAGCCCCATGTACATTTAATCCATTCTGAATAGGCCTTCAGCTTGTTTATTTGGGGTAGAACCTTAAAGTAAAGCTGCTTTGTAGCAACGTCTGTTCTAAAGACTTGCTACACAAGTCTTATTTGGCTCCACTGGTCTCTTTCATGACTCTGTTATAGCAAGATGTCTAGAGGAAGAAAAACCCTCTTTCATAAGCTCCCACACCCTGACTGAGAAACATGAGCATTTGTCATCAGCTGCACGTCTTACAGCCGATGACTAATGCATGTCTCTAGCTATGTTTTGTCTGAACACGACACATTACAGCATCATAATGATCCTGATGCATTTCTGCAGCTACTGCTTCTATCCCTTGTCATTTATTATAAATATAAACATAACAGAAGAATATGACATGTTCATGTAGCCTGCAGTCAATGGAAGGCAATGGTCACTACTTTACACAGTAATATTTGAATTTGTAAAATTAGAAAGAAGCGATTTTAAACTTAAATGTACACCACTGACCACTTAATTAATACTGATACTAATACCTTGTATCTACACTCACTGTACATTTTGCATTTATAAAATTACAGACTGTAGTTCATCTGTTCTTCAGTGATCAGGACCCTCACAGAGCAGCTGTTATTTCAGTGGATCATCATTGTTAGCAGTGCAATGACACTGATGTGATGGTGGTATGTTGGTGTATGTTGCACTGATCACACAGTAGAGCTGCTGGAGATTTAAATCACTGCGTGAGCTCACTGTTCACTCTATTAGACACACCTACGCTGTTGGTTTAGCTTGTAGATGAAAAGTCAGAGACTGTAGTTCAGTGTTCTGGTCATCCTCTATTCCTTCACTGGTGCTCACAGGACACTGTTGGCTGGATAGTTTTGGTTGGTGCAATATTGTCACTCCAGCAGTGACACTGAGGTGTTTAAAACATCATAAGCTCTGTTGTCTACAAACCACTCATACCAGGGCAATGACACAATAACACACCACCACCACATCAGTGTCACTGCCTTGCTGAGAATGATCCACCACACAAATAATATCTGCTCTGTGGTGGTCCTGTGAGGGTCCTGATCACTGAAGAACAGGTGAAAGGAGGATAATAAAGTATACAGAGAAACAGATGGACTACAGTCTGTAAATGTATAGCTAAAGTGCACCTGTATGCTCAGTGCATGGAAAATGAGTGTACATACAAGGTATGTGTACCTGATGAAGTGGCCAGTGAGTGTATTCATGTACTTCAGAGTACAAGTATATAGGGTTGTGTATTAACAAAAACCTGCCCGTATGTGTAATGATACAGAGGTTATGATTCAGCGTACGGTGTTACTGTAAGCAAGGCAATATACTGTGATTATTTAAAATGTACTTAAAACAGCTGGGGTTGCTCGAGCTGACCTTAGTGGAGCACTTATGTTACTTGTATACATCTGAGAGGACAGATTACAGCACTACTATCTAGCATTTGGGGGTTTAATACACAAAATAAATCACTATATCTGTCCCCAATCTCTGCATATAAACTATTAATTAAAATGGACACTGTGTCTGAGTATCAATACAGTATCACAAAACATGATTCCCAAGCAATATTTTCATGGTTTAAAAGCTTCATTGGCTAAGCTAACTCATTAGCCTATGTATGTTAGCTAAATTAGCTAGCTAACTGTCATGTGAATTAGATAACAGGAATGTGGCAGTGTCTCCAATGTTGACAGTCAGATTATGGACTTTTCCTGTTCTCCCCCTCTGTTTAGTGACCTCGTGAACTCTCCCGCTCATTATTGGTCCGTTCAAGCAGAAGACCTGGCTGGCTCCACCTTCTGAAGAGGATTATTGGCTAACAGTTTTGCTGAGATGCCATCCAACACACCTGCTCTTAATTTTGTCTAATTATGGCCTCTTGGTTGAACTGCTCATTGTAAAGCATTAAAGTTTTCCCAGGTTGTGTTTTTTATTTTAGTTTGTTAAGTTGTCTTGTTTTGTGCTTGCTGTTCACTACTTCAACTAGTATCTTGGATTCTGCTTTTGGTAAGTTCTATAAAAACTGCTTCTGGAACGCAACCAGCCTCAACCCTAGTCATCAAACAGGAATCCGCTTTATGTGTCCTACTTTTTTTCCACTTACAATATTGGTGTACCAAATTTTAATTCTTTTAATACGACCACCTAGAATTTAGCGGGGGGTGTTTTTAAGAATAAACTAATTTTGCCATGACTGATGTAAAATTACTCCCCTTTAGCTGAAGTTTGTTAGCCAACTGCTTCATCTGGTTGGAAAAAAAATGCATTTTAATGTCTTTAGTGAAAGAGTTTCTCCTCTGGGTAGTCGGACTTATTTTGATATTTTAAAATGGGCTCAATTTGTGGTTCTGATACTGCATGGAGGTGCTGCTAGACATGTGAAAACAAGATGTTGTTTGTTAATTTATTAATTTATTTTATTTTTTTGTGCCAATTCACCCCAAATTAGGCCCAGCACCATCTCTGTGGTATTTATGCCATCCTGCTATTTTTCTCACTACTTTGATCTCAATCATAAGATTCTGCTTTTGTTTCTGTGATGAAAGTGAAATGGTTTGCTGACTGAATTGCTATTCATGCTTTACCTGTATTGCTGTTGCTTAAATCTTAAAGGCACAGTATGTAATATTTTGGGTTATCTTTTAGCAGAATTTAATATAATCACTAATAAAAATGATTAAAAACACAACTGATCATTATAAACTAAGTCGTTTGATTATTTTACCTTAGAATAAGCTGTTTATATCTACATTGGTCACGGTTCAAACACTGACTGAGGCCGCCATGTTGCATTGCCATGTTTCTACGGTAGTTCGAAAAGGACAAATGAGGCTAGCAAAAACCATTTGTGTTGTAATGACGAATTGGCCACTCAAATTCGATGGCGCTGTAGCTTTGTTTTACCAGTGGCTGACATAAAATAGGAGAAGAAGAAATAAGAGTATACCTCAATAAGAAGAAATAAGAATAAAGGTTTATTTAAGATGGTGGAACATTCTTATGCTCGTCAAGAAGAGAAAAAACAACTTCAATCATCAAAGAAAAGAAAACATGATGAAACTTAGCTTCCAATTCGTGTGCGCAGTGGTTTTCCCCCCATTCCACCTTAAATGGAGCTGCAGGACATTGTAGCGCATGGGAGCTGAACACTACTGCAGCATTTAAGGTGGAACGGGAGATTCGTAGCTACACACTACTTCTCGCTAATGAGCTTGTGTGAACTGTTATCGGCTGAAGTGCCGCCTTCAGAGCATGGCAAGCTTACCTTGACTAGAGAAAATGTGTATCCTGCCTGCATTATGTCTACTGTACAGTGAAGCAGTTTGATGCGTTTACTTTATTACTTTGTACAGAAAACAGCTAACATTTACAATAGCACTAATGAAGTGCAGAAAATGTTTTGTCTGCATTGAAGCTATGATTTTACATATTACATTTCCTAAATTTCTAATTAAAATTAATCTTACCACTTGACATCACTAGCTCTAAAGCTGCTATTAGACATCTCGTTCAGGAGTATCAAAGATATGACATCTTACGGCCACCGTAGAGACTCCTTCATGTTTGGAAGGGAGGGGCTGTGGAAAAAGTCTTCAGTTGGTTGCAATATGGAAACTAAACCACTAGATGTCGCTGGAAACTACATACTGTGCCTTTAAGTGACCTGGTTATCTTTTAATCTGGAGACTGCTGAAGCTCAATGTGAATAATAGTTTTGCTATCTGAACATTGATTAGTCTAAGCTGACTTAAGTCATGATGACAAAAAATGAAATGGCTTTACAGCACAGCTATGTACTTCTATATATTATACAGTTCATTTTTAAAAAGTGTGTTGTAATGTTACTATCAAAATACTGGAACTCAGTAGTCACCTAAATTAGCCCAGTTTCCTTTAAAATGTCTCTCAACCTTCTCAAACCACCTCACAGACTAGTCAGTGTGGTTTAGGATATAGAATACTGTATACCTGACTACCTCAGGGGTATGTGAGGAAATATTTAAATATAATCTTTGGGTGAATTCCAAAAAAAATTCAATTCCACCGCAATTCAGACTGTTCATATGTTTTGTAAAAAGTAACTGTTATAAATATACTGTTTGTTTTTCAAACTTTGAGTTAAATGTTAAAATGGTCCTATGATGTGAGTGTCCAAACCTTGGTTCAATAAATATTAACCTTTTTATAGATAGATTAACAAAACTTGAACTTGTCTAAACATCCCTGGAATAATTGTCTAAAGTGTCTATTTGAGAAAGTGGCAATACATAATTTACTATTCTAAAAGTGTAGGGATTTATTAAACTGTCACTTAAAAGAATGTCCTATGGTGTGACACCATATTCTTATTTTGAAACAGGCAATTTCTTGAATAAATCTCTCGTTGCTGTACACCCTGTTAAAATGTGACTGAAGACCCCAAAGAAGCCCATGACAAGTGCACATGGTAAGTTTCAGACTTGTTTAAACATTTCACTGTTTTCACAACAGTGAAACAAGTTTTGTTGTCCTTTGGTGCAACACCCTTAAATTATACTGTTTGTATATAAATTTTTTTTTTAAATTTGACTGGTGAATTACGCAAATGTGTCTAACCAAATGTTAAAAGAATTAAGCAAGCAATGGCAGGATTATCAACTGACACAAAATCATAAATGTCCTTTGGTGTGACTACTTTGTAAGGTCACACAAAAGGACAAAGTCTCTTAAGAAAAGCTTTTAAAACAAGTAATTATAGGTTATTTGAATTATTTCTCTTTTATTGACCATTTTTGCCATTTCAAATTCAGTAACAATTTAAATTAGAATATTTGCTGTTGTATAGTATAACTTCATGAAATGTCATTAAAATAAGTATTAAGTACATAACATTGATGTCACTTTAAAAAAAAAAAAAAAGGGATTTGAGGGAAAGATGAGTGGTAGAGAAAGAACATGCAAGTATAGAGAATGAATTAACAGTAATCCACACAGAAGGGAGGTGATCCTTGCAGAGCGACAGAAAGTAAATCATACTGAATGGTTCAATTTCAATGCAATATAACAATTTACATACCTTTTAGTATAGCTTGAGTATCAGTCTTATGGAGTTCTTCAGTTTATACTGAATATCGAAAAGTTTTAAGATGGGTCTACTTTAAAGGTTATTGCCCTTTAAGCCTATAGGTTCACTGTGACTGTATATTAAGTTTGAAGAATACAATTGGATAAAAATGAGTCATTTTAGAATAATACATTTTAAATAATACACATGAGTGATTAATAGTGGGGATGATGTACTGGAACACAATGTAAAATTATTTTTCTTAATCCGTTACATTTTAATGTATTTTTTTTTTAAACGGGTATCAAGAAACGGCTGAAGGTGAACTATGTGCCTTTGTCAGTGAGCTGATGGTCTTAATTGCAGTTCTGTTTATGCGAGTAACACGCTGAGTTTGTGCGATGAGCGATTCTTGGTCCAAAAAGTATGCTCTGCCTCCAATCAAGGAGACCCCTCCAATCCAGGATGTCCCGTGACCCTTAAAAACACATCATGTGGTAATTGTGGTTTGATGACAAGGACACTGTGCTGAACGTGTGAAGACTGACAGATTTGCTGCAGTTCCTGACATCTGGCAAAATTTTGTATGTAATTGTCATGTGTTGTGTACCAGGGCAACACATCACTGTCGATGAGCAGCCGTTTCCAACCAAGGTCCGCTGTCCTTTCACGCAGTACATCGCAGCAAAGCCTGATAAATTCGGAATAAAGTTCTGGATTGCTGCAAACTTGACTAAATATATGTGCAATGCTGTGCCATATTTAGGAAAGAACATCAGCTGTCCCAAGTGAGAAAGCTACAACTACATGAAGGTATGTATATAAATACGTACTATATATGTATATAAATAATGTTGCTGCACTGGCTTCATATATTTATATTATAAATGTCATTTGTTTTCCAAAATCTAACATTCACTTCTCTGAATATTTTGCAGTGTGGCAGCGATGAACACGCATGTGGTGTTCAAGGCATGCACCAGGTCAACCAAAAAAAGGTGTGGATATGCATCTGTTGATGCCCTGGGACACATCATCAGTGATGTTTCCTGAGCTCCTCTGGTGTTTCGGGGGTCAACATCAGATGCCCTCCTTCATGCGACCCAGCCAGGGATAATCGGACCCCGACTTGTGTCCCAGCAGTGTTGGCCCACGTTTCGGACCTTTTCATCCAAATCCACCTAGAGGCTCTTTCTGGAGCATCTGTGGTGGACTTGATAGCTCTCCTCTTTGCAGCACCTGTGATGCCAAAGAGGGTATAGATCTTGCATAGGTCGCGAAGTCTCGGTATCCCACCTCCACTAGCTCACAGTGGGCTTTCCATCCTCTCCTCTGGCATTCATCTACCAGCTCATGGTATTTCTGACGCTTGCGCTTGTTGGCCTCTTCCATGCGGTCCTCCCAAGGGACTGTTAATTCCAGTGGAATGACTTGCTTAGAAGAGACCGATGTCAGCACCATGTCTGGTCTCAAAGATGTAGATATAATGTACTCGTGGAACTTGAGCTGCTTGCCTACGTCAACTCGCAGTTCCCAGTCTGATGCTGATGAGAGCAAGCTTCCTGCTGTTGTTGGCTGTACTGTCCTCTGGCTGCTGATGTTTGTTGCTGGCCACTGCTGAGGCAATGGTCTTGGCCACTGTCTTCAGTACATTGCCATGGCGCCAAAGATGGCAGCCTCCTCCAAGGGCTGCTGGGCAGCTGCTCAGGATGTGCTCCAGTGTGCCCCTTCCTGGGCAGAGAGGACATGTTGGAAGGTCACTCTTTCCCCAGGTGTGCAAGTTGGCTGGGCTGGGTAGTACATCATACATGGCTTGGACCATGAACTTGATATGCTGGGGTTCTGCTTTCCAGATGCCATTCCAGCTCAGCTTCTCCAGCATTCCTTCCCATCTTGATGAACCCTGCTGCCGCATGCTCACCATCCTGCAGGTTCTCACCTCTGCCCACACCTCCTTCAAGATGAGATGGCGTCTGTTCTTTCCCTGCAGAGGAACTTTGACAGCGTTTCTTGGTGCAAAAGGCCATGGCAAAAAAAATGTATAACTATATACTATATAAATGACTTGATATTTATATTTATATGGTAAAATTTTTGTTGCATGTAATACCAAAGCAAAGTTCAGTAACATAAAATAATTTCAGTGATTGTAAAAAGAAAAACCCAACTATTTAATAAAATATAATAAAATATTAGTAATAAATAAAAATGTGCAGACAAAGACTTTCTTTTCAGGAGCTTGTCTTTCTGCAGGAGGAGGGGGGTGGGGGTGGTGCGCTGGCCTTACATTTAGATAACACTATTTCACTGATAGCCCGCAAGGAGGAGGTGGTAAGCTTACTTGATCCAAAAAAAATCTTGGTATTAACATCAAAACACTACCAAAAAAGAAGCAAGGGCAAGTGGCAATTGTTTCTGCATGAAATTGAATATGCAAATGTTAAATAAATTGGGATTGTTACATGTTTTACACTGTAGTACTGTTTATTAAAATAAAAATAACTTTTTCAAAAAGTTAAAATCTACTTTCATCTCTGTTCTTTAGTGTGAAATGGATGTCCTGTAGTGTGACTTCTAAAATAGGTGAAATTGTTTTAAATTAAAACTATTTTTTAAAAATATTAAATATTGCATTGGGGAGAGAAAATCGCCCCTGAAAATGTATAATTTTGTACAATTGAGTTATCCCTGCAGTTCAATGGAAAAATTCCAACAAGCTCATGTCTAAGTGGGGAAAAATATTCTTAGTAGCAATTTCACATAAAATAACTCAACTTTAACTCGAATACAAACTACAAGTAGCTATAAGAAAACAAGTCATTTATATATTCCATTTTTATTAACGTCACATCAAAGGACCTATTTACAGTGAAGTACAAAAATAATAGACAAAGATTGTGACCACTTGTATATTCTGAAACATCACCTGTTATTTTTTATATATATATATATATATATATATATATATTAGTGTAAGTATACACTATTTTATATAAACACAATGGCATGCAAATTGTTTTGTTAATGTGAATGGTTGAGTGATAAAATGAGCTGATCTGCCGAAGAAAATCAAAGATGAAACTTTTTAACAAGTGACCCCACCTGGGGAAACCTGGCAAGGAAAAGTCACTTTTTTATTTTTAATTGAGATATTGTGGTGTTCAGCATATCCATTATATTTAAGACCAAAACACTTGGTTTTATTGCTGTAAATGAAAGATAATAGTCTCAAATATCTATCGTAGTAGTCCCCAAACATTTGCATGCTTCCTTCTAACTAAATTTGCTTTGAAATTAAATAACGCTGATTTCTTTTAGACTTAATGGATTTAATTTTTGGGGAGAACATGCTCTGCATTTGTGAATACAAGTGTTTTGGATGAAATATCCATTTAATGAGGATTCTGAGACTTGGGATGACTCAATAATCCCAGCTGAGCAAAACCTGTGCAAACGATTAAATTTTAATCCAGGATGTGTCATGGCAGAGCACTCCATCTCTTCATTTATTCATGTCAGTCAAAATCCAAGTGCAGCCAGCTACAGCACTAGACTAACTTTCAGACCTTTAGCCCTCCTGTTAAGACACTTGCTTTGTTTTATCTTCTCCAGCTTATGCCTTTCTTTAGCCAGTTATCAGTTAATGAATGTCAGGGCAAAAGTATACAAAGTATAGAGTATACAGGTGTGTGTGTGTGTGTGTGTGTGTGTGTGTATATATATATATATATATATATATATATATATATATATATATATATATATAGCTAGCATAGTAGTGCAATGTAAATATTAAGATAACTCTCAAACCTCTGGAAAGAGAGGAGTTCAACGAGCTCACTCCAGTCAAATGATTTTCAGCCTCAGTGAGCACTCTGGCTTTTTCCACAGTTGAGAGAATATGAAAGCTACTGTTAATGTTCAGTGCAGGGCTGGCAGCAGGCTTTCATGACAAACTTTCATGAAATAATCATAAACTCAGAACAGAAAGAAAAAGCTCTCGACACCAGGAGAGAGCAGAGAGTATCTCACCCACAGGAAGTCAGAAAAGAAAACAATTGAATTACGCCAACATTTCAACAGTTCATTCAACGCTTCGCTGCATACTGCTGATTAAACTCTACAAATCTTTCACTCTGTAGAGTGTCCCACTGCTAGATGTGCTGTATGTCCAAATGTTTGTGGACACCACTTCCAAAGACAGCTACAGTTTGTCTAGTCCCTGTAAAGAAGTACTGGCAATAGAGTAGGAGTCTCCAGAGCAGATAAACATGAAACTATTGGCACCATGTCTAATGCCAGGTGTGCTAGAGGGGTATCAAGACCCCCAGTATTGAGCTGAGGAGCGGTGTTCTCTGGAATAATGTTGCTCCATCCAGTACATCTGGGGTCAATTGGGGATGAGGTGGGGTGCATCCTGATCTCATTAATGTTTTTGAACAAATTCTCACAGCAGTGCTTCAAAATTTAGGAGCAATCCTTCCCCAGACAGTAGACAGGTACTCAGTCAGAAGCTGGATAAACTTTTTTTCAATACTCTTCATTTCAGAAGAAAAAAGATTGAGCAGGTGTACCAATGCGTGTAATGTACGTCTTGACCATGAACATGTAAAAGCTTGGAAATTGAAGCATATGAGACTGATAGGAAACTGAAGCAGATGTAAAACAAAACTGTAGTCAGTGATGTCAATGACAATACTCCAAAGATTGTGGCACAATCTCTAATTGCAGACAAAATGGGTTTAGTGATAAATCAGTTGTTTAAAAACAACTGGAGCTGTTTACTGCCATTGCATTGCAACTGGAACTTCCAATATGAAATGTGTGCCTTAATGCCTTAAAGAATGAGTGTGGTCCTGCAATGTGGCTATGATTTAATAGCAACAGATTAAGATACCATAGGTTCATAGTCAATCTACAAACAATGAAAAATTACCATCTTGTTAAATACACTCTGACCATCTGGCTGTCTGTATGATTAGACATAGTTTTAATTATCTTATTTTGTTGGTAAGAAACAGCCTGACACACACACTTATATTTTTGGCCATATTACTTATTAGATTTTTATGTGGACAAACATTCTCATGAACCAAGCTTGTCATTGCAATAATTAAAGAGGACAGCATGGCTTCCCCACCTTCATGTTTTTAGAAACTGGCAAAGTCTTCCAGCAACACACATTAGCACAGTTATTTAACCCAGAGATAAACCTCCTAGATATTAAATTTTGCAATAAATACAAGGGCCGTCAAAACAACTGCACTGAAACACTGTTCCATGCAAGAAATGTGTTGACACTATAGTTTTTAACATGTTAAAACATTTTGGGTGACACGTGATCAAATGCATAAACAGTGTTAAAAACATTAGAATTAACATATTTCTTGCATGTGTTGCGATGGATCAAGGCATTCAGGGGATATAACAAAAGTAACATTTTTACATTGGCATTATAATATTCTGTTTTTATTATGCCACATTATGTTGTGACAAAAAAAGAACAACAAAATATAGCAGTGTATTTTGCAATATAATGGTTATAAATTTTGAGTGCTTTTCCTGAAAAAGTCATTTGGCCGCCTAATGCCTGGTCCACACTAGAGGATTTTAAAAATGATAAATGGTCTTGACTTCTCCTGAGATCGCTACCTTGCCGTGGTGGAGAAGCTTGAGAGAACCTTTTAATCTAAGAGCAATACCATCTGGAGCTATGCTCCTGGTAGGGCCACCCTTGATGGTAAGGTCAAAGAGGAGGGTCCAGACAAAGAGTGATCACACTCCCCATCCAACGGGACCTGGAACTGTGGGCTGCAGCATGGTTCTTACAACTTTAAGTGTTATGTTGCTTTACTGCTAATAACACTGAATGTTGATTTTTATTATGAGGTGTATGCTAGGTGCAACTTAGCATAACATCAAGTCGACTGCAGGGTTGACAAGAGATTGGGATGCTTAGTCATTCTATTTATCCCACAGAGCACAAATGAAGTCAAAAACTAAGAATGCCATACTGGCTCGGACATCGTCCAGGATAAAAAGGTCCGCGGTACCCACTGTGAGAGACAGGGTGGGTATTGAGAAGTGTACTACTGGCTCATCAAAAGTAGTGATGCACAATATGAAAAATTTAAACCGATACCGATAATTTCTTTCTTCTCATGGCCGATACTGATACAAATACCGATATCGATTCAAATTTTTATATTTACTATAATCTGCAGTTTATGCAGGATGCAATGATGTAAAACTGATTTTAGTAGCTCTGGCTTATCTATAACAGCAAACAAAAGGTTTTGTCCTTCAAATGGTGATTTATTTTTTAACCATGTCACACAAATATTTGCCCATTTGTTGTAAATAACAATAACAGTAGTAACACTCAGGCAAATCATTTACCATATGAAAGAAATCAATCAAATGCACCAACATATCAAATCATTACGCAATTGAAACAAAAAAGTGCATCCATGGAAAACTGTTTAACATAAATCACCAGTTTGTCTGCAAATAACGACATTCATATTTATGTATGCACTCCTGTGCATGCAGCATTGCTTGTTGCATGTTAAAATCTTCATCCAACCACTGACCCATTAGGCTTAGCATGCTGACCGGACTAACATCAGATGTCCATATGTCTGTGGTAAAACTTACGTGTAGTCCGTTCTTCTTGATCAATTTATGGATGTGTGTGGCAACGATATCATAGAGGGCAGGGAGGGACACATCCGAAAAGTAACGACAGCTTGGGAGGGTGTAACATGGCTCCAAATGTGCTATTAACTTGCAAAAACCCGGGTTCTCAACGACAGAAAAAGGCTGGTCGTCGAGCGCTATGAACTCCATCACTCTGTCATTAATGGCTTTAGCCTTTTCACTGTCTCTTGAAAAGTTTTTACGGTGTTCAAACGCCTGCTGAATGGGGACATTCACACTCCGTGTTGTTGTTTTAGCCTTAGCACCACTAGCTACTGCTGCGGCTGCTTCATTTTCTTTTAATGCTGCTTCGCCGCGATGACGACTTCTCAGGTGAACTATTAGATTTGTTGTGTTAAAACTTGAAGTCTTATTTCCTCCTCTTGAAACCCTCGCTGAACAAGTTTTGCAAACAGCAATGCTGTTGTTATCTTCAGCCACTGAGAAAAATGACCACACTGGTGAAGACATGCTCGTTATTGCTTATCTCTGTTATTTGTCTGGCAGAGAGGGGGCAGGAGGGGGCCATACGTGACTCCTACTATTAACGCGCAGGCTCGTCATGGCCTGTTTTGGGGCTACTCTGCCTGCCAACAATTACCCTAATTTCATTAATTTATCGGATCTTTTATCGGATAAAATATACCTATCAGAGAAATAAAAAATGACGTAATTTTTCTCCAAATCGGCCAATATTTTATCGGTCCGATAGATATCGTGCATTCCTAGTCATATTGCGCAATACAACAAGGAATTTGTTATTGACACTCCACACTTCTGAATAATATGGGAAGATAATCAGGAGACCTTTTACGGTTCCTGGGAGGAGCACATCGGCCTCAAAATTGGCACAATTATGCTGTGTAGTGTGAATCAGTTTTAAGTAATTCCTAGGTGGTTGCTAAGGTTTTGCCAGGTG
Source organism: Crenuchus spilurus (assembly GCA_036984385.1). Lineage (NCBI taxonomy): Eukaryota > Metazoa > Chordata > Actinopteri > Characiformes > Crenuchidae > Crenuchus > Crenuchus spilurus. The sequence continues at coordinate 9,341 of BRDA01004219.1, read as the reverse complement.
CTTGCTATTGTGGTCTTACTCATTGCTGATGTGTACCTAGATGGTTCCTGTGGTCTCCCATGTGGTTGCTAAGGTGTTGATAGGTAATTGCTACTGTATCCCACATGGTAGTTTGATACAAGTAGGGGTGCAATGTTTTGTATGCCATTTATTATCTGTGAGAATATTTTGGAAGAAAGATGTAGGATCAAAAATCTGTAGAAAAGCCCATTACTACTAATCAGATCAAATGGTGAAAGGGCTTTGTATACATATTGAGGATACTGCCTGAGAAGTTAGCGGCCAAATATTCAACAGAAAATCTCTTTATGTGCAATCACGACTAAAAATAAAATGTATGTAGCATGACACTTTTTCAGTCTAGCCTATGGCAAGGCCTGTCTAGTAGAGTCTATATCAACTGATCTTCTGTTACTGTATTTACCTATTCAGTCTAAGGTGTATTAAGAGCTGCTCAAAGCTAAAGTGCATAACTTTATTATACCTGGAAATCTCCCTCCATCTGTACTCCCTCTATTACAGCATCACACAGAATCCTGCACTAAGAACACTAATGCCATAGAAGAGCTTCTAAGCATCTGATGACCATCAAACAAAGAGTGAAAGGAGCTGTTTTAATGTCTAAATTCAGGCTTGAACTACTTTAACTGAGCTCAGGTCCTGGCTATAAGTGGAGAACTGTCTTCTGCATTACATGAAATGTTTGTACAGTCCTTTTGTAGTCTTTGTTGGCTTCCCATACCAGCCAGAATGGGAGAAAAACCAGTTCCACTAACATTTGAACTATTGGCCTGCTTTTCTTGATGTCTGAAGTGTTGACCAACATGCTCAGCTGTAAATTACATTGGCAAGCAAAAGTAATCATGAAATTAATCTCCTTTTAAGTGCATTCTGCCTTAATCCTCCTAGTCACATTCCCTCTACTAGAAACAAGGTCGCATGGGCAGCACTTACACACCATTACATGTGATCCACAACGTCCAGGAAAATGCATCTGTACACCATAGTGTTATTGCAAATAATGTTGTTCCTAAATATTATTATTCCTGGGCATATAATCAGGGTTTGTGATAATGAGGCAAAAAGATCTTGTGGAAGGTTAAATTGAAGAAATGCATTAGTTACATTAGATAAAGATGGGTTTGATTAGTTTTTAATGTTTTCTGCATTTATGTCTCTCTTTCTAGCTTAATGTAACCAGACAGTTGCTGAAGCACTTCACTGCAAGTTGTACTGTGTATGGGATTTGAGTTGATTTTACTGTATTTCTGTCACATAATGTAATGTGAAAGCTTGTCGATGGTTTACTGTTCAATTGTCCATTTGAATGTACTGCCTTTTTTAGAAAAACTTACCAATAAAATAACCAATAGATTAGTAGATTCCTAATATAATCGGTAGTGATGGCGCCAAGGTATGTGTATAATCCCTCTGACATCCCTACACATTTATGTAGGTCATTCAGCAAAACTACCACACATGACACTACTGATGTGTCTACATAGGTGGGCTGAAGAATACTTGTGACACTACCACAGATGCAAGACTATAACTGCTGCACCAAAAATTTGGCAACCAAAATTATTTGGCCCAAAATGGGATAAACACTTTCGGTGTTTGGCCAAATAAGTAAAAAGACCAAATAATTTATACCAAACAAAGTTTTTAATGACAGTTACCTTTTTCTAGTTCCCGGTCATAGACATGCTCCGGTGAGACTCGGTGTGGAAAAATAAGTATTTGAACACCCTGCGAATTTGCAAGTTCTCCCACTTAGAAATCATGGAGGGGTCTGAAATGTTCATCTTAGGTGCATGTCCACTGTGAGAGACATAATCTAAAAGAAAAAAGATTATGAAAAGAAAACACTACACTGTTTGGACATCTGCAAACAAAATTTGGAGCGATACTGTAAGGAAGGTGAAAGTTTCTTAAAAAGAATCATTTCAGGTGATGAGACATGGAGTCGTCACTATGAGTTTGAGAGTAAACAGCAGAGTGTGGGATCATCAATCACCAAGAAAATACGTCATGCACCAAGATAAAGCTCAAAAGTCAAACATTGGATGGAAATGGATGCTGACAGTTTTCTGTGTGCTCTGAAAGAAGCCATAAGAGGATGAATATTCACGAACACAGCGGTGCATTTGTAGCTTGAAATTAAAACGTTTTAATGTTTAATACGCAAGCTTGTTGATGGAGAAAGTGTATTGAAAAGCAGGACTATTATACTAAAAATGTTTTGTGAGAATGGATTAAAACTAGTTCACCAGTCAGAGGATGTGATTCACTGTATTTGTGGTAGTATGATATCAGTTAATATAGTAGATTAGATGGATTATGATAAAACTGGTTGTTTCTCTACAGTTATGACGGTGTAGTAATGCCATCATGGTAGAATCCAGAAAACACGAGTTTACTACGACAGATAAGGGAGCAGACCCTTGTGCTGCTCCGTGTGCCAGCATCTTAATCAGCGAGGCTACGCCTATAGACTACACGTCCTTCAGGGCTGTGAGGAGGCAGCGCATCCACAGCACAGCATCTTCCACAGGAGATGCCAGGCCAGCGGAATGTGTGTAAACATACGCTCTGTTCTACTAACCCACATCCCACCTCCAGCACGCGGCCAGGGCTGCCCTGCCCTGCCAGTCGTGTCTGAACAGTCGCACATTGACTCGGAGCTGCTCTGGAAAATCAAACGAATATTGACCTGCAGCCCCTGAAAACCCAGCGCGTCGAACTGCCTCAAAACGTGCGTTCTTACAGCGTTTTATCACGAGATAACCACACCAACAGAAGCCTGGATAATAGACTCTTACTGCTTTGTGTCAGTTCGCCGGACTATTTGTTTTTCAGTGAATGTGAGGCTGAATGTAAAAACGCTGTGTACAGGCAGGCCTTACGGGGAAAATCACAGTGTACACCACCGCTGTTGTTTACAGTGACTGCTGTGCAGTCTGAGGACAGAAATAGTGAATAATACGCGATATTTACCTTTAACGCGGCGGCGGAGCGGCTGTATGACGTCCTCGAGATGAGACGCGTCCGGTACTGTGCTGATGTTTCTGGCAGAGGCAGGTGTGCCTGTCTCCGTGTTTTTTCTCTCACTCTGCTCTGCTGTGCACTCCGGTGGGCGTGTTTCATCACACTGCGTCACACTACTGTAGAGAGCATCAGCTCTCCATCACATAAAACACTAAAACATGAGCAGCACTTCTGACTGATACCTCATCTCAGATTCTAAAGCACATATTTATGTCCAGTGTAAGATAAAAGTCTATTTCCTCCATTATATAAGTCACATTTCACAATATTTTACTCCATATTTGTGTACAGTTAGGGATTATGGCTATACTATATCGGTCAAATATTAATATTTTTGCATCAAAATACATGCACAAATGCACAGTGGTTTGAAAAAGTTTGGGCACCCCTGATAATTTTCCTTTATAAATCATTAGTTGTCGCGATCATCAATTTCAGTTAAATATATATCATATAGCTGATGAACACAGTGATATTTGAGAAGTGAAATGAAGTTTATAGGATTTACAGAAAGTGTGCAATAATTATTTAAACATAATTAGGCAGGTTCATACATTTGGGCCCAACAGAAAAATTACAACAATATTTAGTAGATCCTCCTTTTGCAGAAATAACATCCTCTAAACACTTCCTATAGCTTCTAATGAGAGTCTAGATTCTGGTTGAAGGTTTGATGATTTCCGAGCATGGACAGCCTGCTTTAAATCACACCACAGATTTTCAATAATATTCAGGCCTGGGGACTGAGATGGCCATTACAGAACGTTGTACTTCTTCCTCTGCATGAATGCCTTAGTAGATTTTGAGCAGTGTTTAGGGTCGTTGTCTTGTTGAAGTATCCAGCCCCAGCGCAACTTCAACTTTGTCACTGATTCTTGAACATTGTTCTCAAAAATCTGCTGATATTGACTGGAATCCATGTGACCCTCAACTTTTAACAAGATTCCCAGTACCTGCACTGGCCACACAGCCACACAGCATGATGGAACCGCCACCAAATCTGACTGTGGGTATCAAGTGTTTGTCTTGGAATGCTGTGTTCTTTTTCCACCATGCATACCGCCCCTTGTTATGTCCAAATAACTCAATTTTAGTTTCATTAGCCCACAGCAGCTTATTCCAAAATGAAGCTGGTTTGTCCAAATATGCTTTAGCATACCTCAAGTGACTCTGTTTTTGGCACATGCTCAGCTTCTCCTTGTGCAAAGTGCGCTGAATAGTTGAACGATGCACAGTGACGCCATCTGCAGCATGATGTTGTAGGTCTTTAGAGGTGGTCTGTTGGTTGATTTTGACTGTTCTCACCATCCTTCGCCTCTGCCTATCTGAGATTTTTCTTGGCCTGCCACTTGGGGCCATAACTAGAACTGTGCCTGTGGGCTTCCATATCCTCACTATGTTCCTCACAGTGGAAACTGACAGCTGAAATTTCTGAGATAGGTTTTTGTGTCCCTCTCCTAAACCAAAACAATACCAATGTGCAATAGAACATATGTTGAAAGTGAGGCATTTTACCATTTCATAAAAAAATAACTAATTTAAAATTTGATGGCAGCAACACCTGAATTTTTATTTTGTTTAGTTGTTGTGTAGACTACCCTAGTATTTTTAGCAGTTTATAAACATCTGGGAAGTGAAGAGATGAACTGTTGGATGTAGCATTGTAGCTGTTGTCCTGGTTTGTCTTTACTGGATTTTTTATTTTATTTTATGACACATGTGGTCTGGACAGCGGGTAGACTAGTTCCGCACCCTGTCTCTTCTTCTGTGAAGCCATACTGTTATAACGAATTCAGTGCAGTATGTGGTTTAGCATTGTCTTGAAAGGCCTTGCCTGAAAGAAATGGATGGTAGCATATGATGTTCTAAAACCTCTGCATACTATTCAGCATTGATAGTGCTTTCCCATGCAATAGGCACTAATTTCATCACAAAGGTAGACTTTTGAACTGTGTGGTGATGAGCCGTATGGTCTCTCCTCCTGATCGTCCATGGTCCATGGTCTCCAAAAATAATTTCAAATGTGTATTCATCAGACCACAGAACATTTTTCCATTTTAAATCGGCATTTCTAAATTGTATTGACACATGGCTTCTTCTTTAATACAGCTTGTGTTTGTGAATTGCATGGGAAACTGCTCACCATGAAGAGTATGGAAGAGTTCCTGAGCCAATGTAGTTATTTCCAGTACAGAATCATACCCGTTTTTAATGCAGTGCCCTCTGAGAGCCTGAAGATCATTAACATCTAATATTGACTATTGACCTTGTTCCTTGTGCACAGGGATTTCTCTAGATTCTCTAAATAATTTTGCTATGTATTGTAGATGGTGGGGTAGTCAAACTCTTCATAATTTTACATTGAACATTTTTCTGAAATTGTTCCAATTTCTATGTGCAATTTTTTTTTTATTGGTGAACCTCTGAGAGATTGAGAGATTGAGACACAGACCCCAAAAATACTATTTATACTCAGTACTGTGACGTGGTTGCAAATTGCTCTTCCAGCTGTTTTATTAATTTTTCCAGTCTTTTGTTGCCCTGTCCTAACTTTTTTGAGATCTGCTGTTGCCAAGACATTCTAAATGAATTATTTTTTTAAATGGTAAAATGTAACATGTTCAACATTTGTGTTCTGTGTTCTATTGTGAATTAGGGTTGTTTTTATCTGTTTTTAATGTAAATTGCTTTTTAAATTGTGAAATTTAAAATGAGAAATGTAAATGTTACAGCTTCTGTTATTGACATTAACGGGACTAGCACAACATTTTCTAAAGAGATTTGTAACTATAACACTGGTTGGTTGCCTGTTATCCATTCACTTGAGTATTTCACCAGTGCAGAGGCATTCATTTCACTGATTTTTAAAAAAAATGTCATCAGTGTTTAAAACTGAGACTTTTGCAAGCAAAGTAAAATTTAACAAGTGTTGACTGATTTATTAAGTTTTAAATATATTTTAATATACAAAGAATATTTAGAAACACATGAAATTTGTATGTTTGCAAAAATTACATTTTATTAATAATGATAAAAAATAAAATAAATGAATGAATAATAACTAATAGTAATACATTTGCTATTGGCGAAAGTATACATGTTGTACCTTAACCATTCACACACTGCTTCCTTTTCAAATTTGTCTTGTGTAAGTTCTGACTGACCTGCGACCAACATAGTAGATTAATCTGTCATTCTCAGACATGTTTGCGTTAAGCAGACTGACTATACTCTACCACCTTTGAATCTTTTAACTGTGGTAAGACACCACCACCTAGTGGTACAGAAGCATCAGTGTAGTGTAGGTTTCGGTTCCATGCTACTCCACACTTAAAGCTGAAACAAACCAGAAACTTACAGCGTATTTCAGGATGAAAGAAAACCATATGATTGTGATCAGTCTACTTATTATTATATTATTAATTATATTAATTATAATCTGTAATTAAGGTGAACAAAAGTATTTACTTATTTCAAGTTCAGTTAACTCAAGTTTAAGGCAGCACTGACACTAGCTTGAAATTAAAAGAGCTACATTTTTACATTTTCAAAGGGACAAATCTGACCACTGCTGTCCCATCAGATGTGAACTTCTGCAACCAGGTCATCTGGACTGGCATCAGAAAACACTTTTTTAAATCATGACCACAAGGCGATGTTGACATGCAGCCACACTCAGAAGCATGTCTCGAAGTTCTAATTTTAATCTTCTCTGCTTAATTCTTAAATCTGCTATGGTTTATTCATCATTGCTCACACTACTGTAGAGATATGATGAGCTGTATTATCAACATTATTTCTTTGTTTCTTAGACTAAGACATTTAAACATAGCTGTTGGTGTACACATGTGATCAATTTCATGAAAAGTTTGATAATCAGTTTATGAATTGGGTCAGGTGTGTTGAGGCACTGCAACTATTTGTTAACCCTGATTGAGTCTGTTTAACAGCTTGATATGAAATTTATCTTTTTAAAATTAAATCATTAAGGTTTGCCACAGTTCTATGGGAACAATACCCAAATGATTGTGAGGAAAAACTATGATTAATGGCTAAATTACATGTACTGTACGTTCTCCCTTAAATATATCCCTTTCACAACACTGAGGCTTGGCAAATACTACCTATTCTGCACTTTCTGCACAAAGTTCTTGATTTCAAATCCAAAGTCAGCAGTCTTGACTTACTTATAACTGAGAAATCTTTCGACATTGAATCTTCCATGGAAGCTTGCCACACTCCTAGATTATTGGCACAGATGCAAAATACTTTTATTTTCTAACATAATGTGGAAACAAAATATCAAGAGCTACCTATTATAAAAAAGACAGTTTTCCTCACAGTCTTTCCAAGGACAGCACAATAATTGTTACATTGAGTAGTAGTTACTAAAGGCTACAGAAAATATTGCTGTTCTGATAGAAGTACCCAATATCAAGCAACAAATGTGTTTTTCTTGACATGACCAGGGGAAACTACATATATATGAACTCAATTATCTTGTAGTGGTTGTAGTGCCATCAGTGTCTTATTAATATGTAATATAAAATATTTATAACTCCAAATAAGACAATTTTGGGGTAGTTTGGAAAACAGGGTGTGGGGGATTTACTTTGGCAGTATTAGTACTAGTTCATATTTTCTGGTCAACTTAATTTCATTTGTTGCTCTACATCCATTCCTGCATTTCAGGCCTGGAACACATTCAAAAAAGTTATGAAGGAAGACATTTTTGGTGTAGTAATTAAAAAAAAAAACACTTGAAATCACAATAATGTCAGTAAGGTCAACATCTGCTTTTCCTCATGATTTGCTAAGGTGCAGAGGTGGGCAATTTCTGATTTAATGATTTGCATATTTCTCTCTCTATAGTGCATAATAAGTTTAGAGGAATCTGGAGGAATTTTGGAACATAAACATCAAGGCTGCAAGCCTGGGGTCTACTATTACTCAGTCAACACTGCATCAAGAACTTTTGTTCATCAGCTGCTGATATTTTACATGAGTTTTCACAACTTTCCCTTAAAACTTTACTATGCAAAAAAGCTTTGTTAATCATGTCCAGAAGAGCCATCAACTTCTCTGTGCTCTGAGGCATCTAAGGTGGACAATCAGACAGTGAAAACATTTTGTGAATAAGCAGTGGAAGCCTGGTAAATAGGACCTATGCCTTTAATGAATATCAGTCCAATACATGCAACTTGAACTTGGGAAACAACTAAAGATAGCCAGAGGCTGCACCTCATAGAACTATGACTAAGGGACAGCTCCAGGTGAAAACGCCTCTAGTGATGTGCTTAGACTGAAAGTCCAAAGAGCAGTAGAGAAGACCCTGAAGGGTTTCAGTGGATAGCAGGAGGCCACCCAGGACGGCCCTGCAGACTCACAGTAGTCCTAATGTGTCTGGAGGAGAGAGAGGGGCATGAGACTTTAGAGATAAGGCATGTGACTAGAAGTACATGGCATAATGCTTCACAATGCACTGCTTCTATTCCTGGGTGCTAGTATTCGCAAACCAACGAAAATTTTCGTCATGATATTAGCCTGTGTTCAGGGTCTCTCCCTCTCTTAATCCCCCGCTCAACATTCACACCTCGCTGCCCTGCTTGTTGTTATGCAAAATAAGCAGTCTTCCCCCCTGCCTCTCTCACAGACACAGAACTCCCTCTCACAGTCAAGATTTACTCTTTCCACAAAGTTTGAAGGAAAAAAATATTTATATATAATTATAGAGCAGGAATCATGCTGCACACACACACACACACACACACACACACACACACACACACACACGAGCTGAGCCACTGGCTGCCGAACACACGTGAGCTTCTGTGAAAGCTGATACATTATGTTTTAAGAACTGAACTGAATTATAATATTTGTATTGGATTTTGTTCAATTTATCCTATTGCTAGGTTAAATTGCATGAAATCTAACTTTTAGGAAAAAGACAGAGTACAATTTGAAGTTTTATTTATCTATTGTTTGTTTTTCACTATATTTAGCAGAGTAATGAGTTTTGTGTTTAATAAGTGCAAAAAATGTTTTTTTTTTGTTCCAGGTGCTCTGCTAGAATAATGCAATGAATGGCAAACTTGTGTTTCAAAGGCTCTGTAGTATATGGTACGTATGAGTAGTTGGTTTTAAAAAAGTCAAACACATTAATTTTCTTTAATGAATAGGAAAAATGGGTTTTAAACTGGTTTGTGACTCAATTAGCTATAATTAATGCACATTTTAACCAGTTTTGTTCTGTTTATTAAACAAGAGAGGGTAAAGACCTAAAAACCTTA
>BRDA01004218.1:27507-97683 GCA_036984385.1 Crenuchus spilurus | reverse complement strand
TTTCTGTCAGTGTTCTGGAGTGACTTCTGCCAGTGTTCTGGATTGATTTCTGTCAGTGTTCTGGATTGATTATTTTCAATGTTCTGGACTGATTTCTGTCAGTGTTCTGGAGTGATTTCTGTCAGTGTTCTGGAGTGATTTTGTCAGTGTTCTGGAGTGATTTCTGTCAGTGTTCTGGAATGATTTCTGTCAGTGTTCTGGAATGATTTCTGTCAGTGTTCTGGATGGATTTTTGTCAGTGTTCTGGATTGATTTTTATCAGTGTTCTTGATAGATTTTGTCAGTGTTCTGGACTGATTTCTGTCAGTGTTCTGGAGTGACTTCTGCCAGTGTTCTGGATTGATTTCTGTCAGTGTTCTGGATTGATTTTTTTCAATGTTCTGGACTGATTTCTGTCAGTGGTCAGTGTCTGGAGTGATTTCTGTCAGCATTCTGAAGTGATTTTTGTCAGTGTTCTGGATTTATTTTTTCAGTGTTCTGGAGTGATTTCTGTCAGTGTTCTGGAGTGATTTCTGTCAGTGTTCTGGAGTGATTTTGTCAGTGTTCTGGAGTGATTTCTGTCAGTGTTCTGGAATGATTTCTGTCAGTGTTCTGGAATGATTTCTGTCAGTGTTCTGGATTGATTTTTGTCAGTGTTCTGGATTGATTTTTGTCAGTGTTCTGGATTGATTTTTATCAGTGTTCTTGATAGATTTTGTCAGTGTTCTGGAGTGATTTCTGCCAGTGTTCTGGAGTGACTTCTGCCAGTGTTCTGGATTGATTTCTGTCAGTGTTCTGGATTGATTTTTTTCAATGTTCTGGACTGATTTCTGTCAGTGGTCAGTGTCTGGAGTGATTTCTGTCAGCATTCTGAAGTGATTTTTGTCAGTGTTCTGGATTTATTTTTTCAGTGTTCTGGAGTGATTTCTGTCAGTGTTCTGGAGTGATTTTGTCCATGTTCTGGAGTGATTTTGTCCATGTTCTGGAGTGATTTCTGTCAGTGTTCTGGAGTTATTTCTGTCAGTGTTCTGGATTGATTTTTGTCAGTGTTCTGGAGTGATTTCTGTCAGTGTTCTGGAGTGATTTCTGTCAGTGTTCTGGAGTGATTTTGTCCATGTTCTGGAATGATTTCTGTCAGTGTTCTGGAGTTATTTCTGTCAGTGTTCTGGATTGATTTTTGTCAGTGTTGTGGGGGGATTTCTGTTAGTGTTCTGGAGTGATTTCTGTCAGCATTCTGGAGTGATTTCAAAAATCAATAATGATTGACTTTGTCAGTGTTCTGGAGGGATTTCTGTCAGTCTTCTGGAGGGATTTCTGTCAGTGTTCTGGAGTGATTTCTGTCAGTGTTCTGGGGGATTTCTGTCAGTCTTCTGGAGGGATTTGATGGTGTTCTGGCATGATTTTTGCCACAGTTTTTGAGTGTTATCTGAATGTTCTGGAGTGAATTTTTGCTGTTTTTCAGGTGGTTCTTCAAGGACATCACAAGAAAAGATGCAGAGAGACAGCTGTTAGCACCCGCTAATAAACCAGGTTCTTACATGATACGAGAGAGCGAGACATCTAAAGGTCTGTAGACTGTTTTTGAATTTTATTTTATAACATTAGAAAACATTTTACTTTATAATGTTTTTGTTTATTTTACAAGATTTGTCATACTTATTTGATCTCTTTATGTTATGTATGACATTATTTTTCTTTAAGGAATTTGTACAGTCTGAATCTGCAGACCGCAGTTTGGGTTAAAATACTTTATTACATTAAATGTTCATTACTTTAATCTACTGATAGATCTGCACAGCTTATCATCATCAGTCTGTGTCACAGCTCTGATTAAACGCTTTTCTGTTGTGTCTACAGGAAGTTACTCTCTGTCTATCCGGGATGTTGGCCCTCAGGGTTCAGACATTGTGAAACATTATAAGATTCGAAGCCTGGACAACGGCGGCTATTACATTTCCCCTAAAATCACATTCCCTGATATCAGCAAAATGATACACCATTACCACAGTAAGTTTCATGAGCCAGTGGAGCAATGTGTATACTTTCCCAAGGTCCAAACACTTTAAGTATATCCTTAATTAAAGGTCAATTACAGTCCAATAGTGTATCTTAGAGGGAGAGAATGCTGGAGTCATTGCTAGGTTACGTGTATGTGGTGGAGTAATACTTAAAGAGCTTTGGTCAGAGTGTTGTGATGTTATATGATCTTGCAATATTGGCTCACCAAGAATATCTCTCAACCAATCAGACTGTGCGGTCTGAACTAACTGTGGCATAACTGTACTGAACACGTATCTTTCAGAGTTCCATTCCAGCTACTGGGAAGGAACTGAAACAAGCTAACAATGCTTGGTTAGTAGAACGTTTTCTAAATGTTACAAATGGTGCAAATTAGGTTCTTAGAACGTTTGTCAAGTTTTCTAGATGTTTCTAGAACATTTTTATTGAACATTTTCACCTACATTAGGTTAAAATACTGACCACACACACACACAGCAAAACTTTAGTATGTTTAGAAAGATAAACAATAAATAATAGACTAACGACTTTGACCTGTCTGTGCTGAACGTCATCCAGCTTAAATGAACACCATGATATTCAGAACCAATAAAAACGTCTCACTATTACTTCTAATGTTGCCATGATGTTAGTGTTTGTCTAACTGCGAATGTTTCTCAAAAAACATTGCAATGCATTTGTCATGTATGACATATCATGTCATATGTTTTCAGAACATTTCTGAAACAAATGTCTGTAACGTTACAGGTGAACCTTCCTGGAACCTTTTCAAAACATTGCTAAAAGTTCTTGTAATGTTGTTTGTTAGCTGACCGTCCACTTCATTTTACTCTGAGAGTGTCATTGTGATGGTTAGATTTCTTTAAGTTTAAACAAGATCCCAAGAGTCTTAGCGTTTTATGTTTTTTTCATACAGGACAAGCTGATGGACTGTGCCGCAAACTAGAAAAGCCTTGTGAGAAGCCTAAAGCTCAAATGCCATGGGACAAAGATGCCTGGGAGATCTCCAAAGAGTCCATAAAGATGGTGAAGAAGCTTGGGGCAGGACAGTTTGGTGAAGTGTGGATGGGTAAGTGAAGGAAGAAAAACATGAGTTATTACACTACAAATGCTGCACTGCCCCTGGAAAGCTTGAGGAAGCCTTACTAGCATTTGAACTTCTCTATTAGGGCTTCATTTCAGGATCCAGTTTCCCAAAATGATCATAAAGTGGTAGAGAGAGAGTGTTGAGTGTGATGCTCACTCTGCCATCTCAGAATCGTTTTTGTGCTGAGATGTTTTTGAAAAATGATATTTTTGAGAATACAGTAGTCAGCCATAACATGAAAACCAATTTGCTAATATCATTAATATGTTGTCAGCCAAAAAACTAAAATGGTACTACCAAAACAACTGACCCATAGAGGTGTGGACCGTACCTGACCTCTGTGGCGTCTCCTGTAGTATCAGGACGTTATGTCTGAAGTGGAACAGATTAGACTTCACATCCTACAGATGCTCAGTTTGAGATCTGAAGAATCTAGAGGTCAGTCTTGGTGGGTATTGACCACTGATGACCCCCACAAGCCTTTCTGCTCCAACCCAGTCATTTGGCCATCGCTATTTGGTTCAGATTGATACACGTCTGCACCATTTAATGTGGAATAAGACCACCTTTTGGACAGTTCTCCAGCTTTTTTGTGACATTTCATTGATTCTTTGCTAGATCGCCAAACAGGTTCAAGGTAGTCAGTGGGGTGGCCAATCAAATTTCAAAGGTAGTGCTCTAGTGTGTGTGCTCATATGGTAGAAAGATGAGACATTCTGAGAGAGTTAAGCTCAGCCTAAACTACCAAACCTTTGGTTTATTTGTCAGAATATCAGGAAATGTTTGCTCCTGAGGATCTGCTTAATTTCTGACTCATTTTTAGATGCTTAGAAAGGATGAAACGGCAGGTTCAGGCTTCATTAAAATCTAAACGCTGGTTAGGAACTGTAGACTGTAATCAGTTTTGGTTGAATGGTGCCTGTTCCTGTTGTGGGTCAGGGTGGACTAACTGCACCCAAAGAGGCCTTATCGGGCTGATCTGAGAGGGAAGTAGTTGCATGGTTGGTGTTGGATTTGCATTGGAAGTCATTAGTATTCATGCGGCTTCTTCCCGCTTGGCAAGTGCGATGAATTGGCAGGAAGCGGTTGACTTTGCAAATATACAAATGGAGTGAAGCCTAGTATGCTCAAGATGTTTCCTCTTGACCCTGTCAGGTCTAACACACACACACACACACACACAGGTCTGTAACCTTTTACAGCTAGACTGACGGAAAGCTTCCTGACGTCCTGCACGCTCCACGTGTCTCTTTTTTGGTGCTTTGGTCCGTATCTGCTTCATTAATTGATGCGACACTTGGTCTTCAGAAGTTTGGGATCACTTCCATATAAAAATGAATAATAATAATAATAATAATATATGATAATAAGTCATATCCTACACATTCAGAACTGCCTTGTTAATCACAACGTTGGTGATAACTAAAAAAAGTGTATTTCCTGAATGAAACACTGAATGGTTGCTCAGTGGTTCTCACTTCCATGCAGTTGCTCGGGTGTTGGTACGTGGTCGGTAAGGTGCAACTGTTTTGCTAGGTGGTTACTATGGTATTGATAAGTGGTAGTTAGGTGGCTGTAATGGTATCTTAGTTGGTTGCTATAGTGTTGCTAGGTGGTTGCTATGTTGTTGGTAATTGGGAGTTAAGAGGCTGTAATGGTATCTTAGTTGGTTGCTATGGTGGTGCTAGGTGGTTGCTATAGTGTTGCTAGGGTCTCTATTGTGTTGATAAGTGGTAGTTAGGTGACTGTAATTGTATCCTACTTGGTTGCTATAGTTTTGCTAGGTGGTTGCTATGATTTTGATAAGTATTAGGTGGCTGTAATAGTATCAAATGGTATGTTGATAAGTGGTTACTATAGTGTTGCTACTGTATCACAGGTGGTTGCTATGTTGTTGATAAATGGTTACTATAGTGTTGCTCCTGTATCACAGGTGGTTACTAGGGGGTTACTTTGTAATGCACAACCATAGTAATTCATTTTATTTCTACTTACCTTTCAGGACATTAAGTACACAATGTAGATAATAATCAATTCTGTAAGCTAACAGTAAAACAAAAATTTATTTATTTGTATTTGTTCAAGCTTATTTTTATCAAATACACTCATGCAAAATGTAAATCATATTAATAATAATAATTTTAAAAAATCAGCAGAATGTCATTTTCCAAGAGATGGACTGCATTGAAGTACTTTGATGCATTTTTCTCCTCTCAAATATGATCTACTTGATATAATTGAATCGTTTGAATAGGAGTGGATGGGGCATGCTGCGGCTCATGCAAAGCATGATTTTAGTGTGCAGTGAGGTTAACAGGGAAATGTCAAATTAAACAGAGTATTTTGAGAGATGGAAACACTGATGCAGTCACCTAAATATAAAATACAGGCACTTTCCTGCGGTTGTTAACTTGGCTATGGTCATGACTCACCACTACTGACAAATAAGGGTGTGTGTGGAGGTACACAAACATTCACTCACAATTAACAGTAAGAACAGCCTCATAAGTGTTTACTGTAATTATTAACTATAAATATTGCAAAAAAAAGTGATGTAAAGTCCTAAAAATGAATACAACAGCAGAATTCAGGGTCAAAATGGCTGATGCTACTGTAAAAAAATAAAATAAAATAAAATAATAATAATAATAATAATAATAATAATTATTATTATTATTATTATTATTATTATTATTATTATTATTATTATTATTGTTATTATTATTATTATTTATTTATTTATTTTAATTATAATATTCTGAAATCAAGGCTGTTAAGGAGAGTTTATTCTGCTTCTGTCTCTACTCTTCACCATTCTACTAGATTTTGGAGCTTTGCTGTGAGGATTTGATTGCATTCAGTGACAAGAGTGTTTGTGAGTTTAGGATGTTGGAAACCACCTCATCCCCAACTCATCCCAAAAGTGCTGGATGGAAAGAACACAGTTCCACTGCTCCACAGCTCAATTATGTGCCCTCTAGGTCACACCTGGCACTAGACATGATGCCAATAGGTTGATGTTTAGTCCTATTCTTTTGGCATTTACTGTAATGATGGAGAGAGGGAATGTTTTCATAGAACTATGCCTTTAAACAAAGCAAAAGAGGAAAGAGAAATAGAAATGTACAATTCCGGGAACTTTGCTGATCTGGACTTGAAGTTGCGGCAGAGAGGGAATCTCTGGCTGTAGTCAGCACTTTGTTCTAGCTGTTGACTGTCACAGCACACACTTTAGCAGGTCTTCATGTTTTACAGCATATTACAACAACACCACTAAGGTAGCAGTGAAGACACTGAAGCCTGGCACCATGTCCGTGGAGGCCTTTCTCGAGGAAGCTAATCTGATGAAGACCCTCCAACACGAACGACTCGTCCGCCTCTATGCTGTGGTCACCAAAATTGAGCCCATCTACATCATCACGGAGTTCATGGCTAATGGTAACTAACTGTTGAAGCACATTGTCAACATTTGTCTTTTACAAAAGTTCTGACCTCTGATTAAGTTACATGTTTAAGTCTACTGAGAACAAACCAAATTCTAGTAATTTCTTTTTTATTTGTGACCCCCAAAAAATTTAATGTAAATTAAACACTAGCATAGGCCTCCTCTGATGCATGTGAAGTCAGGCTCCGCCTCTTTTCTAACAGCTGCCGATACATCATCAATGGGCAGCTAACATGCTCAGAGGATCCCCAGCTCTGATACATCAGATAACAGACACCTGAGCAAGAGTACATTACTTAGTAGTGAGTGGGGGAGAGCACCATCTGCCCACCCAGAGAGAGCATGGCAATCCTCTGATCATAGGCAACACAGCACCTTAGTCCGCTGAGCCTCTTGAGACCCATAAAAGTTATTTTTAGTTCATAAATAGGTCAGTAAGGTTTATAGCTCATGAAAATCAGAAATCCAGAAGCTCGCATTATTAGAATATTTTATTTTGAGTTACTATTCAAACAATATTAATCTAAAATTAATGTAAAATTATTTTTTAATTAAATTAAGAAGATTAATTAACTTTTTGCAATATTCTATTGTGTAAAGATGCTCTAATACATGGCATTACATATATTACAGAACATAACAAAACATATCATTTGACTAGGAACTTCTAAACTTTTTCGTGATCCACATCTCCACATTTAAAACAAGTGATGAGTTAACCCTTTCATGCATGAATTATGAAAAAATGATCAGAATCCAAAGTGTTTTGATTCTTTCAGGCTGACAATAACTATAGTTTTTATGCAAATATTTAAGAGTTTAAATTTGAGCATCAAATACAAGTAATGTTTTTTGTAGAAATTCCTGATCATCTGTTTGAGCCCCAAACAAATAGAACTAAGTTTCTGTCCTGCTGAACAACACCCTCTTGTGGGACAAATCTGAGTTGTGAGATGAACCTACATAATGTCCCTTTGGTGTTGCACAGCCTGAAATTATTCCTGGGGCTAAAAATCTAAAAGCACCCATGTATTTAGTGTTCAGAAGTCAAATATAAGCTTGTGTTATTATATATATGTGTGTGTGTGTGTGTGTGTGTGTGTGTGTGTGTGTGTGTGTGTGTGTGTGTGTGTGTGTGTGTGTGTAAAGAAAACATCATTTGAAGAGCTTGTTTTTGCAAAAAAAAACATCAACGTGTTGTATTTATTTAATATTAGTTGCTGTAGAAAAACTAATATTTTGCAGACAGTGAATTGTAAATGTCACTTATGCTGTCACTTACTGGCAGAATGATGTTAGCCTGCACACATATTGTGTTATATTTGTGGGTTTTCTTGCACATTTACTTTTTCTAAAGTGGTGATCTCCACTTTGCAGGCAGCTTACTGGACTTCTTGAAAAGTGACGCTGGCACCAAACAACAGCTCCCAAAGCTGATTGACTTCTCAGCTCAGGTAAAAATAAAAATTATTATTTTTTTCTAATTACACTTTATTTAAATGTCTGTTTGTGGATGCTTATACACTTTCTTCCTCTTTTCTCTGATGTTGTAACACAGCATGCATCTGGTTTGTGTTTCTGTTATTTGGAAACCAGTGCTGATGTCACTTTTTCCATTGCTTAAAGAGAAAGAGGAACCATGACTGAATTTGTTAAGTTTCTCACTAGAACTCAGAAGTGTTGTGTGAAAAAGGAGTGAAGCTTATTTGCATAAAAATAAACAGTTTCTCCATTTTTGTCATTTTCAGTTTCTGACATATTTTGCTAATGCCTGTTGCTCGTTAAATTGTGTGTAATGACTGGACCAAGAAAATTATCCCCAAATTACTCTTTTATATATATATATAAAATATATAAAATATGTTTGGTTCCATTGACTTTCATTTAAAACTAAGTAAATATTAGTTTTTTCATCTTCTGTAAAGTTGTTGAGGATAAACATATATAATAAATATTTATTATTTTACAACAAAAATCATAATCATAATACTGAGTTGGCCTTAATGCATCAAATATTATATGTTTTACTATTTTTAATTACAATAATGTGGAAGAACAGCTTATATGGAGCTGTTAATAATAAATATTTGTAAAGCGCTTTGTAAAATAAAGCAGTTATATGAACAAATAGCAAATATTTGATATGATCCAGCATTATCTGAATGTTTGAGACATGCTATTTATAAAAATACTCAGTGTACTGGACCTTGACTGAATCAGCCTTTCCTGTCACTGAGGTGGCGTTCCTCAAAGTTACATCTTAGGACCTCTTTAGTTCTTGTAGTGAATAAATGTGAACAAGTTGTATTGACTCAAATCACCCTTCCTGTTTCGAGACTTTTACATTTATGTTACTGATTAAAAGAATTCATTCTAATCTGCTATTTCAAGTCAATGTAGAACCTTTATTATACATTATTGGAGCTTATAGGCCATTATACATTTTTAAGGATGCATCTACAGCTGGAGTTTTGAGCTAAAAATTAAAGATTATGCTTCAAATAATCCATGTATCATATCTACAGTCAAACAAATAGAACTGAGCATTCCGTTTCGGGCATGTTGAAGGGTGCCCTCTTGTGGCAGGTGTAAAATACATACATAAAGTCTCTTTGGTGCTGTGCAGCCCGAAATAAATAATTTCTAGGACTTAAAATCTAAAAGCTTGTTTTTGGCAGTAAATTGTAAATATTATAAATCATAAAACAAATGTTCTGATAATTTCAATGACTATTTTACCAAAGATAGATCTACACAAAATAAAAATAAAAAACCTGTATTACTTTTAGGTAGTTATTTAAGTCTACAGTTTGTGCTCAGATTCAGAAGAATTCTGAACAGTACAAAGGGACTTTTAAGAAGCTAAATGAAATTATTTATTGTGGTTCAAAATCAGTGATCAGATGGTATTTTGTACTTAAATTTACAGTATTTATTGTGGCTAGATATGCTTCGAGTACCCTTTAACCCTATTGAAACTAATTTAAGACTGATTTCTTATTTGTAATAGTAATCACCTGTTTTCCAGCTCCAGTCTTGTATTCACACTACTACAAATAAGGGTTCCTATAGGTTCATAGTTTGTACAGTTCTAAGGGGGAAAAATGAAAACCTGAATTGCTTTAGAAACTCTAGTGGCCTCCATTCCTTACAAAATGTAACAATAACAAATGTAGTTTCTGAATAATAAGCCTTAGCATGTTTAAAAGTACAGTACAAAAATGTCTGGTTCTTTTAAGAACCATCAATAAAAGGCTCTTCTATTGCATCACATAAAAAATAATGATCAGTTAATTTTTAGGTTGAATAATCATTCCATTCATGCAATTTTAGATGCTGGCTTATTTACAGGCACATCTGCAGGCAGCCTTATTAGTGTAGCTGCTGTAGAACAATGTTATAGCTCCCCCTAGTGTCAGTGTCATCATTCTACAAGCAGATGAATACATGATTGATAAAACTATCCTTTCCTGTTCAAGTCAATAATTATTGACTATTTTATATATTTCACTTTTATTAGATAAAAATTGGCTTCGGCCATTAAAAAATGCTGCTGTGCTAATAGACTAGAGGAGTGCATTGCAGAGATAGTGAAGTAGAAATCAGAAAACTGGAGTCATTTTGGTTGTTCATGCTAAAAGTGAACTTTGTTGGAGCTCCTATATGAGGGCAGCTTCTGTGTGAGTTATACATCCTGTTTCAGAGAGTGAAAGAGGACACTGAAAGAGAAGTGAGACCCTATTTTTGTCCTCATATGGACGATACGGCTGTGTTAGCTCAGCTAAAACTAAACCAGTTTTATATTTTCTGTTCCTTAAGCAAAAGGACCTGTTTTACTGCTTCTCAGGTTTCTACAGAGGACTTGCAAACTGTGGCCTGTTCAGAGAGGCTGCTTATGGCCAAAATTATTATCACAGTCTTTTGGGTTTTGGGGATCGCCCCTTGTAGATAATCTAATTATATTCTAAAGATTATTATCAAATTATTGACAGTCTATTAAAACTCACCTGATGCTTAACAGTGTTCAGTTCAGATTCTGGGTTAAGGTTAGGGTTAAGTTTAAGACAGCAAGGTTAAGGCTTAGGCCTTGGCTTAATGTTATGTTTAGGACCAACAATAAGACCGTAGGTTAAGTTTAGGGTTAGGTTTAAAACACCAGCATAAAGGTTTAGGCCTTGGATTAAGGTTAGGTTTAAAATTAAAATTAAAATTAAGGTTTAGGTCTTGGGTAAAAGTTAAAGCTAGGTTTAAAACTAACATTAAGGTTTACGCCATAGCTTATGCTTAAGGTTAGATTTAGAATGAACATTAAGGTTTAGGCCTTGGGTTAAGGTTGGAGGTAGGTTTAGGGCCAACATTAAGGTTTGGGTTTTGGTTTAAGCTTAAGGTAAGTTTTAGGACTGACATTAAGACGGCCTTGTCGTAAGGTTAGGGTTAGGTTTAGAACCAACATTAAAGTTTAGGTTTTGTTTTAAGCTTAGGGTCAGGTTAAGAACCCATCACTGGATACAAAAATGGTAAAATCTAAAATATTTAAACAGTAAAATATATAATAACATTACTATAATCGCATTGTCCTGCTGTTCAGTGTAAGATTATAAGTATATATTTAACTTCATGTTGGTCTGTTTTTTGCAGATAGCAGAGGGCATGGCCTACATTGAGAAGAAGAATTACATCCACCGGGACCTGAGAGCAGCCAACGTGCTGGTGTCTGAGAGCCTGCTGTGTAAAATAGCTGATTTTGGGCTAGCCCGGGTCATTGAGGATGACCAGTACACGGCCAGAGAAGGTATGCTGTGAATACTTTACACAAACAGACTTACCAGCACTTTAAAAAAATATTATTGATATAAAAACAAAAATCACATCATTATTACCTGGTTTATCTTATGTTATTGTTATTATTACATTGTGTTGTCATGTTATTATGTTGGCTTGACGATATGATGATACAGGGTTTACAATCCAGTGTATTGCAGGTGACATATTGCAATATTTTACATCTAATTTTAATTATGTAAAAACAAACCAACATGTACTACAATTGAGTAAAAGATGCAGTCAAATCAGTGTAATCTACATTTGCATTTATTGTCCATCATTCAACCTCAGAGCACTACTGTGTGATTTAAAGGAATTAAAAATGTATGCATTTTGAGAATCAATTCAGTATCACAGAATATAATATTGTGATTCTCAGTTGTACTGATCATTTCTTACACTCCTTAAAATAAAAATTATGAAGTAATATTTTCTAATTATGGCAGACGAAGTACGTGTGACCCTTCCAGTCAATAGCGTCATCCCTGTCACGTGCTGTTTGTTTATGTCTTCCACGTGTCTTGTTCATGTCATGTCTTGATCACTGCACAGCCCTGCTGTTTAATCATCTGTCTAAGTTTTGGTGCTATTTAGCTCCCTCATGTGTCACAGTGATGGTCCTTCACTCTCACACATGTCTGGTCTTCGATATTGTTATGTCTTCATGCTTTTAGTCACATATAGAGTGTTTGTTTGGTTTTTGAACCGTGCTGTATCTGACTCCTCCTGACCACAGTGTTTTGACAACATAATATCTCTTGTTTGAAATACCAAGTCCTGGTCTTTTATTCATTATATTTTTTCAGTTGTTTGAGAGATTTTGAGTAATAATTGAAAAACATCCTCATTATTTTAACATATTAAGCCACAATAAAAAGTGAGATACTAATTTTGACACCTTCTCCAGCATTTGTGCACAGTGTATTCACACCTTTCTCTCAGCTTCAATAGAAAGTGATATTTCACACTTTTTAAATGATGCTAATTTTGATACAATAAAGCATTTTCAACTGCTCCCATTAAGCCCAACTCACAGTACCTCCGCTTACGACCTCCACCTCTGTCTGAGGGGTCTCGTACAGTCAGCAGTTTAGCTGAAGGTTGTTCTCTGAATGAGCTCGAGACCACTTGTGCAGTAAATGCTGACTTTGAGGGTTTTTTCCTCTCTCTGCACATACAACACACTCTCCATCACTGTGGGTGGTGTTAAAGATATGAAGTAGATTTTACATAATTGTGTTCATTCTACACTTTTTATGCTGGTCTGTGCCAGAGTGACATGTGTGTGTGTATCTGTGCCTTTCAGGAGCTAAATTCCCCATCAAATGGACAGCACCAGAAGCCATCAACTACGGCTCCTTCACCATCAAGTCTGATATGTGGTCTTTTGGGGTCCTCTTGTATGAAATTATAACCTATGGAAAAATCCCTTATCCAGGTACGTGTGGGTGCTCTGGGAAGTGGATCAGTCTGGGTTTTGTTTTGTATCATATTTGATACAGAATCTATTGCTTAGTATGTTCTTTAAACAAGGACATAAAGAGCACCACTTTTTACATATACACTGAAATCTACACGTCCTCTTGTGCATGCATTGCATAGATAATCCACCACAAGACATGTATGTGATTTAATACATTGTAATTAAAAAAATAATTATATAATATATATTATTATTTATATAGTAATTAATGATGTAAGATAATGTGACATTTTATTACCGATAATGAGGAGGTCTTAAAACTCAAATTCAGATGCAGTTGCATCTTTTAAATCTGTGTCGCCCTCTGCTGGTGGAGAGCAGAATCACATACGATCAACTCATGTAAACTATGGAGAGGCTTTTGTTTTGGGTTCTCCTCCGTACATAATAGTATAATTGGTCCATTAAAGGGGACATTCATAATATTTCACATTGCACAGTTTACCTGTCTATGTACACCTTCAGTTTCCTAGCAGTTTACAGTGATTTGTGCTTTAGCAACTCCAAAACATTATTTTACTGATGTTTCATAAAATTATATCTTCAATTAGTAAAGGTAGATGAGAAAATTATGTAAAGTGTGACATCAAGGGAATGTCCCCTTTAATAATGCACAATCGATCCATCAGTTAGTAATCTATTTGTATTTTTACAACCAGCATTGTTTCAAGGTACCGTTACAGTAAAGAAGTTTATCAGAGAAATAAATAGAATAAAAAATAAGAAAAAAGGAAAAAGCTTAAAATATGAATTGTTATTTAATTATACATAATTATTATGTAGCTGAAGTATTTAATGTAGCTTGTGTTTTGGCTGACCTCTCTCTCTATTTAGGAATGAGTAATGGTGAGGTCATGACCTCTGTGCAGCGGGGGTACCGGATGCCCCGTCCTGAAAACTGTCCACCCGAACTGTACGAAATCATGAACAACTGCTGGAAGAGCAAGCCGGACGACCGTCCCACCTTCGACTACATCCAGAGCGTTCTGGACGATTTCTACACGGCCACTGAGGGCCAGTATCAGCAGCAGCCATGACGGCCAGTGTCGCCCACACTGCTGCACTTCCATCTGATACTGAGAAAACACCTAGACACTATCTGTCCAAAAGTCTGCAGACGCCTGCTGATCATTTTCTGCAATCAGTTCTTGAGAGTTTGTCCTCAGGAACAGCCTCTGCTCTTCCAAGAAGACTTCACACTAGATGTGGGAACATTGCTGTGAGGATTTGATTGTGCTCAGCCGTTAGCGAGGTCCGGTACTGATGCTGGATGATTAGTTGTGGTTGGATGGAGCTCCATCACTCCAGAGAACTTGGTTGCTCTGCTCCACAGCCCAGCTCTGCAGGGCTTGAAATATGTACAAGGGCTGTCTGGACACTTTTGGACATATAGTGCACATCATGTACAAATGTAAATAGAAATTATATTTTCAATTCATCAGCTTGCTTATATTTAAGCGAGATTGAACTATTTCTTCAAATTGAAGTTTATCTGCATGTGATGCTTCAGTATGTATTTCATTTTCAGTTTTATTTTAATCAACACACATGTTTCCATTAAAGTGAGCATTATAATCAGAGCATTTGCCTAATAAAGGGTTTTAATAAGGCCTGGAATTATTGATGATTATTAGTTGTCCTCTAAATAATTGCAGATTATTGTCCTATAAATTAAAACAAATAATTGTCTTTATTTTTGGATGCAGGTGTAGGTAATATTAGGCACGGCTATGTGCATACATACATCAAGTATTCACTGACTAAGAACATTAATTATGTCTGCATAGATAACAAATAAACATTTGAAAGGGGTCTTTAGCCATGTTTCACATTTGAACACAATTTACCTGTTTGTGCATGTTAATTGATGTGTTGACATCACAAATAGACTGTAAATCTCCCCTTTATGACATCATTATATTTTCTGCTTTTTTATGTTTTTTTTTGTTTGTTTGTTTATTTGCCTCAAATGAACCAGTGAAAACACACCAGTTTTAAGTTATGACATAATGTGACATTAAATCTATTATCAGTTATACCTATTAATGAATGGATTATTCATTTTTACACACTTTGTAGCATTAAAAAAGAAACTCAAATGATTCTCTAATGAAGCAGCCATTAATGAAAAACAACTTGTACTGAATCTTTAAGCACTCACACTAATATTATTCAGTTAAACAACAAACAAGGCTGTTTTATTCTCCTTCAACTGTAATCAGAGTTTATTTTCTGTAGAATTTAGGACCAGATATTCATATTAATGACATTGTCCTTTGTACATTATGTTTTAAAACATTGCATCTAGATTTTATTTTTTTGTACATTTGTATATGTCTTTGTTGAACTGATTAAACAATGAACCAGACATCTCACAATCTCTGTTCATCCATCCATCCATCCATCCATCCATTATCACACCCGCTTAATCCTTATCAGGGTCACGGTTAATCTCTGTTCATATATATAACAATAATAATAATAATAATAATAATAATAATAATTATTATTATTATTATTATTGTTGTTGTTGTTGTTGTTGTTGTTGTTGTTGTTGTTGTTATAATAATAATAATTATTATTATTATTATTATTATTATTATTATTATTATTATTATTAAGCTTTATTTTTACAGCACTTTTCATAAAACAAGTATCAAAAGTAGGGAAATAAAATAACACATTAAAAAAGTAACAGCAGTAATAGATAATTGCAATAATAATTGTAATAAATGTAAAGTAGAAAAAAAGCCAAATTATAATATAATTAAAATAACAATATACTGTAATTATAAAAACAATGGACCTGTTACTAGAAGGAAGCATATTAAAAGCATGGCTATGTTAATTTAGCGTTATTTCATACATATTTCATTCATGTTGTTTGACTTATATGTTGACTTTTATTTTGAAGAAATGCTCTCGCTGACCCGAGATTCATGTGACCATGTTAATTTAGTAGCTGTTACTTTAAAGCCCTAAAACTGACATTTAAAATTATGTAAAATATGACAGCAGTGTTGAATTGTTCTATGTTGTTTTGTTCCGATAAAACAACAGATTTAGTCTCTATGAATTATGAATTAACTGAAGAAAAAAAAAACACATTTAATCTTAATCCCCATAAAAGCCGATTCATTTTGGACTGATTCAGGAGCGCCCTCTTGTTTCTGACTAGAAAACATTAAGAGTCCGTTCTTAGTACACAGTCTCTGATACCCCAAAATGGCCAGTTTGAAATTATAAACGGCATTTATCCATTTAAGGACCTTTCATATTTATGAAATGAAAATTATTCATGATGTGATATGATAATTAATTGTGAATGTGAATTAAAAGTGAAATGATAATTAATTGCCAGTTCATAAGACTGTCAATATTTCACAAATTCGGTGGACATTATTATTATTATTATTATTATTATTATTATTATTATTATTAATGCATGCTAATGTATGTAATTGATTCGTGCTTGATTGATTGATATATGATTGATATGAGATTATTGCTGTGTAAATTGCAAATAAAAAAATCTCTGACAAAAAACCTCTAAGACTTTTATTTATTTATTTATTTATTTATTTATTTATTTTTCAGATATAATTCAGTTTATAGTAAATATTAGCAGTTCATAAAAAAACTTTTTACCTTTTTAATGTTTACTTTTGAATCAGGCGGATAAGGTAGCTACCAAAGGGTCCTTGGTGTAGGTTGTGTAGGGAGCTGTGTGTGTGATGAGGCTGAGTTTGTACAGTTAAACACACACTGACCAGTGGATTCGTTCAGAGCCATGGACAAAGATTTTATAGTGTAAGTAATTTTTAATCTGATTTATTAGAATTCTCCGGTCCACCTTAAATTCCGTAGCCGATACATTCTTCCTGTTGGAATGTAACAGTGTAGCTCCTGCACTGTTAAGGTGAAACGGAGAATAATACACTTTGAGCAAGAAGTTTATTTCAGCTCCGTCTGATTACTCTCTGTTAGGAATGCTACAGGAACCGCTTTGTTAAGTAGCTTTATTGTGAAATGTGAGTTATATGAGAGGCTTTTATTTTGAAAGTCGACAGGAAGTGGGGGACGCGGGATAGAGGCAATGTATTATAACTTATCAGATAAAACCCAGATCAGGAAAATATTGTTTTAATGTACATATATTATGTAGATGTTCACTGCTTATTTTCTCATTTAATTAAAGTGATTTATTTTCAGCTAAACTTAAATGTACCTCATATCTGTGCTTTTATTAACAAAAATGATAATATTTTTGTGTGTATTGTTTGATTTTATAAAGCTGTTCTCTAACATAACAGATACATCTTTTATAATCAGTCATATTTTATTGCTAGGCTAAGCACGTGTTCAAAAATCTAAATTTTCAAATTAAAAGCGCTTTTTTATTTTACTTATCAGTTAAACCAAACACTGCTGGCAAAACATTTCTGCTTCTAGCAATAAGAAAACTGTCAAAACACAGAAACTATATAATAGTTATGTAGACATGTTTATATGTTATATCTATGCCTTAACCTATCTTAACATATAAGAATAGTGATATAATTTGCTCATTCTTAATGAAAATAAAAACAGTAACATAAATGTAAAAGTCTGGACAGAGTGAGGAGTCAATACAACTTCTAATACAATCATTCCATCACAATCTGATAATGTTATGTGCATAACTTAAACGGGCCTAAGACAGAACCTTGAAAAACATCACCCCAGTGATAAAAAGGTTGACCAGCTGACTGTTTATTTATTTATTTTACCTTTTTTAAGATTGTAAGGACTGTTTTGCAATCTCTAAATGGAGAATAACGTAAATTGGAGTTGTTCTTTAGTTGGGGTTAGTAAGGAGTGAGGAATGGAATTCTGGAACCAGTTTTAATCTGAAAATGAGCCTGTCTGTGATTATTTATCCTGAATTTAGTAATAGTGACCCACAATATAGTCTGTATGAAACTAAATTGTCTGTCTTGTTGCTCTTCATTGTAAAAGTCACCAGCAGTCACAATGACCGTTATTTCTCTTTTGTCACGATTGCTTATCTCCTTGGTGCACTTGTTCACTTGAAGTGACTACTGGTGTTGAGGGAGGGGTCATCTGAGTGGACAAGATAAAAGATATTAACCTGTAGTGCCCAACTAAGATCCAGTTCTTAATGTAGCCTGATTGTTTAAATACTGTGTACTCAGTTATAGTGTATACCATCACTATGTATGTATGTATGTATGTATGTGCGCAGTTTATTTCTTCTGATATGGCTACATTTGTTGAATTTCTATTGACCTTTAGAGTCTAGTGGATGTTTTAGCCAAACACACCTCTACCAAGTGGTATAGATTGTGCTATAAAATTTGAGTTAAGTTTAACACCTACAAATAAAATATAATGACTAAAAATGTCAGCAGAACATTAAAGGGTTAACTACTAAACTCCAAATATGGCTGTTTTTAATTGAACTGTCTGATCCCCTGCTGTTAAGCTCAGGCTGTTTTGTATGTGATAATCCACAGTAATGCCTCTTATTTCTGCAGCCCGAAAGACTTTCCAGAGCTAAAGAATGACACATTCCTAAGAGCAGCACGTGGTGAGGAGGTCCAGCATGTTCCCGTGTGGTGTATGCGACAGGCTGGACGTTACCTGCCAGGTGTGTATACATGCTTTGGCAGAAACACTCAAGTACACTTCCTGCAGATCCTAAAAGTGGTTTATTCCTGATTCTTTGTGCAGTAATTATAGGATTTTTCAGAGCTGTTGCAAATCTTCACTTTCTTTATGCATTTAAAAACGGGAACATTTTACCTTTACATTTAACAGCCTTTTTAATAAAACAGTACGTGTCCCCATCTTTGAATAGTCTCTGATTATTTTGTAAAAATAGTGTCATAGCTATAAACTACCAGTCAAAAATTTGAACACGTTCAACCACAGAATATCGGAAATGCATTAAAACTGAAATGATACATAAGAAGACCAACAAGTGTTTGACATTCTTTTAGAAATTAGATTTTCTTTAATGTTTTGGATGTAATTTTCTTCATAATTTAACTCCAAAAGATCTACTTTTTCCATAATTTTCTATTTTTTATGCAGAACTGAACTTCTTTTGCATTTCAGTGTGAGTTTTGAGATCAGAATGTCTTTCAAATGATGAAGAAAGCAGATTAATGTAGGTGTGCACAAACTCTTGACTGTGGATACAAGCCAGAAACACTGCCACATGTGATATTGTGATATGGATATATTGCAGTATTAATATTGACATCCCTGTTATTAATGTATCAGTGTTGTGTCCCCATTCATGCCATGTTCTTCTTTTAAACCTCTACAGAGTTCAGGGAATCCAGAGCAGGGCAGGATTTCTTTGAGACGTGTCGCTCTCCTGAAGCCTGCTGTGAACTTACACTACAGGTCAGCACCAGCAAACACAAAAAGGCTGAAATGTGTCACTTTATATGTAATAGATATAACCCACAGCTTACCTTTTGGAATAAAAGTGAAGATTTTCACAATATTCTCATTTTAATGTGATGCTCTATATGTTTGACTTGAAGCAGCTTTTATCTCTTTTATTGCCTTTTTTTTTAAGCCTTTGAGACGTTTTCCATTTGATGCTTCGATCATCTTCTCAGACATCCTGGTAGTACCTCAGGTAAGAAATACCAGAACGTTATAGGGCTGTAAATGTAAATAAAATCCTGTATAAAAGTTAGCAACCCCTCTGCTAAAACGTCTGTTTATGACAAGTTTCTACACTGTCTTTATTTACTGACATTTAATGTAAAGTAATTATATATATATATATATATATATATATGTATTAATGTGTGTATTTTACACTCTCAGGCTCTGGGTATGGATGTCCAGATGTGTCCAGGTAAAGGTCCTGTGTTCCCAGAGCCGCTCAAAGAGCCGGATGACCTGCAGAGGCTTCGGCCCAAAGTGGATGTGGCCTCGGAACTCGGTTACGTCTTCAAGGCCATCACCCTGACCCGACACAAGCTGGAGGGCAAAGTTCCCCTCATTGGCTTCACTGGAGCTCCGGTGAGTGGACCAGGACATCCGGGTGTGACCAGTAAACATAAAGCATGTTCTTTACACCACTTTTGTTAGGTTATACATTCTTTGTCATCGTAAATGTGGGCTGGAACATCATATGCAAATCTAATTTAGTTTATTAAAAATGTGGTAATGAACGAGACTCATCCCTTCATCTTTATCCAGTGGACTCTGATGTCATATATGATTGAGGGCGGAGGCTCCACCACCCACTCGAAGGCAAAACGCTGGTTATACAGACATCCTGAGGCCAGCCATAAACTCCTAAAACAGCTGACTGATGTCATTGTGGAGTATCTGCTGGGTCAGGTGAAAGCAGGAGCACAGGTGAGTTTATTCTTCTGCTAGTTTCATTTTTTAAAATTGATTGTTTTTTTAAAACAGTGCTCACAAATATGTGACTCTACAGTGAAGCTTAACTATTAAGTGGAGACGTTTCGGTGTTTCATCCAGCTGGTTTAAGTGGCCTTAAAGGGACGGTTAAGCGATTAAAACCTATGTAAACGGGGCCCAAGTGGCTCAGCAGGCTAAGACGCTGACACTATGATCAGAGGATCGCGAGTTTGAATCCCGGTCATGCTGTTTGCCATCAACAGCCAGGGCCCAAGAGAGCAAAATTGGCAGTGCTCTCTCTGGGCGGGTAGATGGTGCTCTGTCTCCCTATCACTCACACATTGCAATGTCTGCTGGCTCAGGTGTCTACTGATTGGCCCTATCAGAGCTGGGAGTCCTGCGCTTTCCTCCGAGCATGTTGGCTCCTAAGTGACGGTGTATCAGCGGTAGTTCAAAAAGAGGTGGTGGCTGCATCACACGCAACAGAGGAGGCTTGTGCTTGTTTTCACCCTCCTAGAGTCAGGGACAGTGCAAAAGTGATGGAGAGAGTTATAACGGAGGGGATGGGCTAATTGGCTACTACTACATTAAGAAAAGGATAAAAATTGGCAAAAACATAGAAACAAATTTTTTTTTTAATTTAAAAATTATACAAATTTTATCCACAGGTGGTCCTGTTTGTACTCAGTAGCCACCTAAATATCCCAAAATGCATCAAAACATCTTGGATCAGATTCCTGTATTTGAGTCTCTGATTCTAGCTAAGCACTCCGACTCAACTTGTGTAAAGCTGGTGTGTCTAAAGTGGCACAAAATTCTGATTTTTAGTTTATTTTTAAAGCTCATACTGTGTCCTAAACCTCGTCCACTAGTCTGAGACTTTCATTAACATCTGGATGAAGTTTGAGAAGTTTTGCTGGTGTATCTATAGAAACCGCTGGGCTGTCTAGGTGACTGTTGAGTTCTAGTGTTTGGTACTAGTGACCTCACAGCTTCTAAACCAGTGAATGAAGTTTTGGACAAAAATGTCTCCGTCAGCAGGTTTCTATAAATTCTTATTCTTTAATGTGATTTTCTGGTTATTTGTTGAGAACTTGACGTGTGTGTGTGTGTGTGTGTGTGTGACAGGCCCTGCAGGTGTTTGAATCCCACACTGGCTGTCTGGGTCCAGCAGAGTTTAGAGAGTTCTCTCTGCCGTATCTGAGGGACATTGCTCGCAGGGTTAAAGACAAGCTCAAGGAGTCGGGACTGGACAATGTACCGATGGTGAGCAGAGCTGAACCGAAATCAGCATCAGCCTTGAGCAGATAAACTCCCTCATTTATTTCTTAATTTTCTCATTTTTTGTTTATTTTTTTATGTTGAATTTATTTATTAATGATCTATATTATCAATATTTTTTCTATTTTGTTGTCATTCATCTTTAACTTCTGTTTCTTATTTTTGTTTGTTTTGCTTTATTGTTTGGCTTCTTAAGTAATTTTAATAGTTCTCTTTTTTTCCCCAAAGCTTTTTTTATTTTCAGTTTTGAGTAAAATCTCCCACTTTTACATTCACATTACAAGCCTCATTACTCGCTTCCATTTTTCTGCTCAGATTCCTGAACATAAATGGTCTGTATCTGATTTAAGGCAAAGAGACACTTAAGTCTGGTAATGTGAACATGGCCTTTACTTCCTGAGGTGGATTATTCTGCACTTGAGAACTCTCACCACTAGGTGTCAGTGTTTGATAATAACTCCAGTCTGCTGACTCTAAGTTCCTGTTCGTTTTCAGATTGTATTTGCGAAGGATGGTCATTATGATCTAGAGGAGCTCTCCCAGTCTCATTACGAGGTGGTGGGTTTGGACTGGACCATTGATCCGCACTCAGCACGGTAAGTTATTCCCCTTTAAATAGTTAATTAAAGCACATCCAGCACTTTTTTTGCTGCTTCTTTTGGATGCTGAGCTCATCACCTGGTGTACATTTTTAATTATTAAACTTGAGATTAATTGAAGCTTTTATAATAACTGAGAAAGCTGTAAAACATCAAATATCAACTTCTAACAAAATGAATATCCATATTCATACATCAGGGACCAAGTATCACATCAAATAGCTTCTAATATTCAAAATAGTGTATAACATATTACAAATGATCTATAAATAGTTATGAATTACTATTTTATATTTACACTACTGATCAGAAGGTTTAGAACGGGTTTAGAACAATTTTAGGACATTTCTGGTATGCGCTTAGTTGGTCAGGGGTTCAGACCCAAAACATCAGTCTAAGCTCTGCCAGAACTACCTCAGGAAAAAACAACAAGATGGTCAGCTTGAAAACATGGAGTGGAGCACAGTCTCCAGACTTAAACCCCATCCAGCTGATTTGGGATGAAGTGAAAAGTAAAACAAACCTTCAAGAGCCAACATTTATGTGATGCTCTGCAGCAGATTAGTGAAGAATGTTTGATGTCTATTGTAGGAAGAATGTCACGAGTGTGTTCAGCTGTTATATCTGACAAAAGGTGCTGCTTTGTGTCCAAAGTTTAGACACATTTTGGTCTATAAACTGATTTCTTGATGTGCAATGAGACATTAAATTGAACCATTTTCAATAGAAAAAGCTGTAAATATTGTTCTAAAACGTTTGACCAGTAATGTATAATAATGTTACATTGTTTCCAAAATACTTTATATTATGAATAAACTGAAGCTGTTCATAGTAAGGTTGTCATGATACCTCATACCAAATCGATACTATGGCGGTATTATTATTATTTATTATTACATTATTAATTCATTAATTTGATTTATTCACTTTAAATGTGATATTTGTAGTGTAAAAATGTACATAAATGAATCTCTTATTCACATATTTCATATTAAAACATAAAAATAGAGCTTTGAGGTTTAGACAACTGTAATGCACATTCGTTTGGATGTGGTCCACGTTTGTCCCAATCAGATCAGTGCTGTGGGCGGGGCATTGGGCCTTTCTTCCTCATGTTTTTGTCAGAGATGACAAAAAAGGCTTCAGGTGTTGAAAAATGTTCATTGTTTCTATTATTTTCACAGAAACGTCTTTGCTGTTTAGGCGTCTATTAAGTTGAAGAGTCTGGTCTGGTTCTAAAGCAAAAAATGTTTGTGTTACAGGGAAAGGACCGGAGGGAAGGTCAGTCTGCAGGGTAACATGGACCCCTGTGCGCTCTATGCCACGAAGGTAATAAAATGGGCACAAGCATTAGTAGTAATGATCAGACCCGTATTTAACACGGGCCGGTAAGGTTCAGGGTCCCCTGTTTCACATTGCTACTTGATTGAAGTCTTGAAGATTGAGGGGAGATATTTAGTCTGAACGGTGCTCCAAGCTCAGCTCAAAACAGACCATTCTTACTGTGTCATCTCCTACAGTGTGGCAAGAAGTCTTAGAAGAGCCCCAAAGTCACAGAGTCCAGGGGTCTGTCTCAATACTCAGTGATCTCTACATACACAGCAATTTATACCAGAGTATGAGCCCCTGAGAAGACTCTCTCCGTTCTTAGAGACCTCAAAGTGCTGCCCAATGAGATCTTATATTGACTTAAATATCGAGAGAGCATTGAAGTCTTCCTTAGGCGTTAAGGCAGGCCCACAATGCAGTGCAGTGCAGGTAATATTTGAAGGTGGGGGAGCAGCCAGCAGCAGGACAAGCAGTGATGTGATTATTCTTACATTAATGAAGTTATTCTACTAAAATTGAGCTGAGACATTTTGACAGCTGGGGTACGTCAATGCTGGTGGGCGGGACTAAGTGATGTCATCGCTGTCTTAACTAGAGTGTCTCATTTATGTCTTATAAGGGCAGAACGCTGCCTACTTACACCACTTCCTACATACACCGCCTAGTTAGAGCTCACTGGTTACTGAGACAGACCTTATGTAATGTCCCCACAATTCACATCATCGTGTGTGTGTGTAAAAAATGACTATAAAATTAAAATTAACCAATTAGCAATGTGTTAACTGTATGGCTAAATCTCACACCCTTACGTCGACTCTATTCTGGTCGTTTGTTCATTTTTTTTTTGTAAAAGTGTGTTTCTGTGTTTAGGAGCGTATTTCTGACATAGTAAAGATGATGGTGGAGGGTTTTGGTGTTAAGGGCTACATTGCGAATCTTGGCCACGGAGTGTATCCCGACATGGATCCAGAGTCTGTGGGTGCTTTCGTGGAGGCCGTCCATACACACTCTCGCCAAATCATCAACCGCAAATGAGACCTCAGGACCATCCAGGCTGTAGAAACGGCACCAGCAGACCAGTCCAGACTACAGCAGGGCTGAAGAACAACATCTCTAGGCCTGTTCTGTCTTGTAACCAAACAACCATAGCTCGTTAGTCATCACAACCATGTTTATCTCGAATGTAAGACCACTAACGTTTTTCAACTGTAGTGATTTATGTGTATTTACGGATATGAAAGTATTATCATTAGCTCTACTGAACCATCCTCTGGCCATTAGCTGCTGGCACTGCAATCATGAGAGAAACAGAGGGACCTTTAAAGGCACAGATTGATCAGAAATGCTAACTCAAAGAAAAGTGGATGGTCAGCATTAATCGCTAGCCATGTTTGCACTTTTGATCAATTGGCCCTTTAAACACTACTGTGTTGATTATAAATGGATGTTTTATATTTAGCTGAATAAAGATTGATGTTTATAACAGCCTGCACTGCAGATATGACTTAAACATAAACATTAAAGGCACTGATTGTTCAATGCTAACGTGCTACATGCATTTCAGATGGTCAGTTTCTCTAGTTTTGCCATTTATATGTCTGTGTTTGAGTAAAAGTAATGCTTTTGTTTAAATTCTATAAAATACTGACCACATTTCTCCCAAAATCTAAATAGAAATACTCATTTAAAGTAGTTATTTATAGAAAATGATTTGAAAACAATGGTATTTTGAGACCTTGAAAAATGCAAAAGAATTTAAATTAGTATTCGTTTTAACCAACATATTTAAACTCGTCTTATCTGGGGTAATTTAGGTTTTTTAGGCGGCTAAATGTAGTGTAGGAGCCGCATCTGGTTTATCTGTATTGTATATTTCAGTACCAACTTCAGCCAGTAGAGGGCTTCTTTAGGTGATGTGTCACAGTGTGTTTCATGATGGTGGAAACATACTTATTTTTACTGCAAACGTAACCACGAAAGGGGAACACAGAATACTATCGAGTAAAGAGTTTGGTATGTACATGGATATAGATGTAAATATATATGATCACTTGTGGTCTCATCACTATTCTGCAGTTTGTCAAGATTTTCAGACCTTGTATAATGCCAAAAAAAAAAGTTAATATTTTTAAATACATTTAGTAAGAACTCAGAAATAAGTAATGTGTAAGTAAATGTTTTAGAGGCTAAGTCTCATAGAGCTTCACAATAAAATACAAACAATACAATATCCACAGCAATACACCAGCTGTGTTAGCATGACTTCAACATTATCTATGTGAGCCCAACAATGTGATCCTGTGTGCTAATGCACATGTAGCTGAGATTTTATTTCAGAAGATGTAACGTTATAGGAAATGCACATTTTCTGCACATTTTAGTTTCTATTTACTGAAAGTAACACATTGGACGAAAATTAAAAAGAAAGTTCTTTAACTCAGTAAAATCTCTTAAGAACAGATTTATATTTAGAAGTTGTATTAGAATTGTAAATTATTTTTTATTTATATAATAGTATATGGTGAAAAAGGTCATTTGTGTTCATAATTAAATTTGGAAAGTTAAATTCATATTTTATAATAATGACATGTAAAGTCATATTTCAAGTCTTTTTGTTATGTTTTAATTTAAAACTGAAATATTCTAATCATTTGTGATTCTGGTTTTCATGAACTATTAGATACTGAGTGATCAATATTAAAACAAAAATGTCTTAAAATATGTCAATTTACATAAAATATATACATATTAAATATTTACCTTTTTTAATTCAATTACAACCTTTTCTACCATATTCTCATTTTTTTGTACATGGGAGCACTTTTACACACAACTATGTTTTTATATTCAGTTTTTTGTCCGAGTTAAACTGACTAAACTGATCTGCACGTAATCAAATCATCTCTGAGGTTATTTAGTTGTCTGTGCATTTAATAAATGAATGAAAAGCTGAATATTTTGGCTGAGGCTTAGACAAGGACATCCAGAGTGGCTTTGATTGCTGACCTTCCCACATGGCTGACTATGGTCGACTACAAGCCTGCTGGATGAAATAATCCCATAGGCTGCTATTCCCAAAAGTGTGTAAAGCACCCGGCCAAGGCAAATCCTGAAAATCCAGTTGTTTTTGTTTTGGAGATGGTGGCAGAGGAATTCCTGAACCAGGTCATGTGATCCAGCTGTAGGAGATGTTTTTGAGGACTGTGCTAATCCTCAATAACAAGGTTTTATTTGAGTTAATGGCATCTGTGATCCTCAACACATTTCAATTAAGTGTGGATTTTGTGTATCGGCTGGAATCAGAGCTGCTTTTCGTCAGACAGTCTGTTACATTTAATTGTTTATTTGCTGTTGTGCCTCTGATTTCCTCTGGACCACAAAGTGAGAAGAACGGATTGGTCCATGCTTATCACATCTACTGCTGTTCCTCCCATCCCACAATAAAGCAAATAAACATCACTGTCATTAGGTTAGCTAACAGCACCACAGTACAGGCAAATCCACTGAAGCTAAGCAGGTCTGGGTCTGGTTAGTACTTGGATGGGAAACCTCTGAAAAGAAGAACAAGAGGAGGTGCTGTTCCTGTGTTCTGTGAGGATTTCATTGTGGAGGACACTGTCCTGTCTAAATATCTCCTTCCTATTTCCTCTAAAAGTGGGCGGCGCGGTGGCTTAGTGGTTAGCACGTTCGCCTCTCAGCGCTGAGGTCTTGGGTTCGAGTCCCCGTTTGAGTGGAGTTTCCATGTTCTCCCCGTGTCTGTGTGGGTTTCCTCCGGGGTCTCCGGTTTCCTCCCACAGTCCAAAAACATGGAGATCAGGTGAATTGGCTACTCTAAATTGTCCGTGTGCATGTGTGCACCCAGCAATAGATTGGCGCCCTGTCCTGGGCTTAGTTGGATAGTGTAATGCCCTGTGCCCAGTGCCCTGATAAGGATTAAGGGTGTGACAATGGCTGGATGGATATTTCCTCTAAAAGCGTAAGGCTGTTGGGTGGCATGATGCTTGGCACGCTCGCCTCTCAGCATTGAGGTGTTGGAAACTCCACCCAGATGGGGACTTGAACCCATGTTCTCCTTGTGTGTGCAGGGGTTTCCTCCTATGGTCCAAAATCATGGAGGTCAGGTAAATTGGGTACCTCCGATTTAAATTGTGTGCACAGCGATGGATTGATGCTCTGACTCTTCTGTCTTGGTGTAACCGGTCTTTCAATAAACTAACAGTTGCTGTACCTCCGTTCACTCTGCCTGCTGTTGCGATACAGAGTGAAGTCCGGTTTTGGTGGAGCTGTACAGGTGAATAATTGGCGCAATCAATTTGCTGATTAGCACGGTAGCTGTTTTAGGCTCCTGTCACTCCATGCTTGTTTGTACCCATAGTGCACAGCTGTGGTTTGGGGGATGGGCATACCTCATGTACACACACACACACTGAAGTTACCTCAAGGGGCCCCAGACATTATTTTTAATTGCAACAATGAATCCACAAAAAAAGCTCAATTCCCCAAGGTCTCCTTTAAGGAACCACAAGAGGGTTGAGGGAGGGGGGTGTCGTGGGGGGTTCAGTCACAATCTCTCAGTGAATCAGCGGGCCTGAAAATCCAATCTGCTCTTGGAGACAGCAGGCTGTACATCATTTGTCAGGCCCTGGCACTATCAGGGCTTTATCAGACGCCAGGGTTTGGGAGGGCTCGGCCTGTGATTGATTTGAAATAGGGCGTAGGGACAGTAGAGTTCGGACTATCTATCTATCCCCCCATGTGGACGGCCTAGCAAAACTGTGTTTTAAAAAGACAGCGGCAATGATCTTAAAGGATTACTCTGTTGTTTTTCAACCACTGCTTTCTGTCATATCTGCTCACATGGACAATCATTTCTATTGACAACCTATTGGCCCAATGAATGCAGGTAATATAAGCTAAAGGGGCAAATGCTGAACCTGATTATTTTATTAAATTTAAGAAAATGTATCAAAGTCGTATGTTTGTGATTAAGTTTAAAAAGTTGATATAAATTTGGTTAAAAAATGCTCACGTTTCCAACACCTTTCATCATCCTTTTCTGAAAGCTGAGCTACAACTGAGCACTGCCCTCTTGTGGCACAAATCTGAGTTGTAAGATTAATCTACATAAAGTCTCTTTAGTGCTGCGCAGCCTGAAACAAATTATTTCTGGGACTTAAAATCTAAAAGCTTCTACATTTAGTGTTTAGAAACAAATTGTATGCATATATTATAAATAAAACATTGATCATAAGGGTTGTTTTATAAAATATCAACATTTTTATTTATTTTATGTAGGTGTTGTCTAACAATGCTAAGACGGGGAATCCTAAACAATGTAATTTTGTATCATAGCTGTCATGGAAGAGTAAAATATTCTTTAAATCTTATAATTAGAGTTTGGTGTTAAATTTTCACAGCATTCACTGTCGTTTATACAAACCCACATCTGATTATTAGAGAAGTTTATCTCTGTCCATTCACTTTAGTTATAAACAGTGTTTAACCTTGACTACTAAAATTGTTAAAATGGGATAGCCAATCAGAACAGAGAACAGTGGGGAAATAGTTATATAAAAACTATAAAAATATGTACACGTGCATTGCAATGTTTTTTGTTGCAGTTTTTTTTTTTTTTTAATTACACTATCACCTTGGTTACATTATCACAATATAACTCCTGTATCATGATAAATGTCATAGGTTCTGCCCAATACGGTCACAATAAGTCATAAAATAAACCATACAAATTGTTTATAGTTAAACGTGGACTTCTAATGGGAATCAAGAAAACGATAACTACAGTCGCCCTTTAAAGACTGAGATAAAATAGACCAGTTTGTTACAGAACATATAACAAATAACCAGTCCATACCTGCTATTCGTATTGTTTTGGAGACACTGCCATGTCAAACTGAGGTTTAATCCTCAGATTTTGTGAGATACTGCAGTGAGAAATGTTCCACCCTTTTATAATCCTGACCCTCCCATCTAACACCCCAATTATTGAAGCATGCTGGGAAAAATCACAGCCGCAGAACAAAGCTTCGCAAATCGGATCCCTTAAGAGTGGCACACTGGCCAGCACAGCTGGGCAGAACTGAAAAAGCAAAGTTTCATACACACCCTTTTTGTTGGCTAGTACTTAGGGGATACATTTAAGCATATAGAAGAGAAATGTGTATTTTTAAGCCTTTATGGAGTAAAGAGGCACAATGGGTGCAGTTTTGAACCCATCCAACAGCATCTTCACTACAGTTGAATAAATGTGTGTGTCCTTATCTGTGGGCAAAGAGCTCTCAGGGCGGCACGGTGGCTAGCATGCTTGTTCCTTAGCACTGAGGTCTTGGGTTCCAAGAGTACCCATCCAGGTCTAATTTCCACGGTGTCCTCCCACAGTCCAAAAATATGGAGGTTAGGTGATGAATTGGGTACTGTAAATTGAATGAATGAATGAATGAATGTTACACTTATATAGCACCTTTCTCAAACCCAAGGACGCTTTACAATCAACACACTCCATTTACACACACTCAATCACACACACCGGTGAGAAGCGGCAGCCAATTGCGCACAGCGTACTCTCAACCGGAAGCGACCGTCCACCTGGAGGACTGCATCGAGCACTAGGGGGATCACCCAGGACAGAGTGCCAACCATATCTGGGCAAACATACATACACACATTCATACACAGACATACACATTCATACACACCAGGGTAATTTTAGAGTAGCCAATTCACCTGATCTCCATGTTTTTGGACTGTGGGAGGAAACCGGAGACCCGGAGGAAACCACACAGACACAGGGAGAACATGGAAACTCCGCTCAGATGTGGACTCGAACCCAAGACCTCAGCGATGAGAATTGTCGTAGTGTGTGTGCACACTGGCGTCCTGTCCAGTGACCATGCCTGGTAACTGCGACCCTAATCAGGATTAAGAGGATAAAATACTGGGTGGATGAAAATGTCTCTCAGGAAGTCTAGTAGCTCTGATGTAGCATCACGTTTCAGCAAAACACAGCTCACTCAACCCTGGAAAATAGAGAAATTTGACACTTTCTTAAAAATGATCCAATATGACATTTGTGAGTGGCAAAAGTATGTGAACCTTTGCAACAATAACTGCAACTAAAAATTTCCGGTTACTGTTCTTTAACCATTTTTTGGTAGAACGACTTGTGTGCTTAAGGTTGTTGTCTTGCTTACTGACCCACCTTCTCTTGTTATTCAGTTCCTGGACAGATTTTTTTATATAATTCAGAATTCATTCTTCCATCAATGATGACAAGCCGTCCTGGCCCAGATGCAGCAAAACAGGCCCAAACTATGATACTACCACCACCATGTTTCACAGATGAGATAAGGGTCTTATGCTGGAATGCAGTGTTTACTTTCTCCAAACATAACACTTTTCATTTAAACCAAAAAGATCTGTTTTGGTCTCATCCGTCCACAAAACATTCTTCTAATAACCTTCTGGCTTGTCCATGTGATCTTTGGCAAACTGAAGATGAGCAGTTTCTCCTTGCAATCCTGCCAGGCACGCACACCATTATGGTTCAGTGTTCTCCTGATGGTGGACTCATGAGCATTAACATTAGCCAATGTGAGAGAGGCCTTCAGTTGTTTAGAAGTTACACTGGGGTCCTTTGTGACCTCGCTGCCTATTACACGCCTTGCTCTTGGAGTGATCATTGTTGGTCGACCACTCCTGAGGAGGTAACAATGGTACTGAATTTCCTCCATTTGTACACAATCTGTCTGACTGTGGGTTGGTGGAGTCCAAACTCTTTAGAGATGGTTTGTAACCTTTCCCAGCCTGATGAGCATCAACAATTCTTTTACTGAGCTCCTCAGAAATCTCCTTTGCTCATGCCTTGATACACTTCCACAAACACGTTGTGAAGTGCAGTCTTTGATCGATCCATTTTTTAAATAAAACAGGGTGCCCATTCACACCTGATTGTCATCACATTGATTGAAAACACCCGACTAATTTCACCTTCAAATGAACTGCTAATCCTAGAGGTTCACATACTTTTGCCACTCACAAATGTGTCATATTGGATCATTTTCTTCAATAAATAAATAAATAAATATATTTTTGTCTCATTTGTTTAACTGGGTTCTACTTTTAGGACTTTTGTGAAATTCTGATATTTTAGGTCATATTTATGCAGAAATATAGAAAATTCTAAAGGGTTCACAAACTTTCAAGCACCACTATATGTGTTCCCCGTCAATTAACTCACTATTTTATAATTAGCTTATAAGTAAAATCTAAAACACTCAGCCGTGTATCTTAGTGTAATGTATTCAAAGGATTTTAAAACTACATTTTTAATCAGATGCAAAAACGCAACATAGGGTCAATACACCAGAGACGACGACGTGTTTCACACTTTATTCATAGAAAAGCACTGAAATTCAACACAAATCATATAAAATGGTAGTAGCATTACATAAATAGTAATAAATTTTTGTTTATAGACATTAGCTCAAGAGGTTGCACGAACAAAAAAAAAAAAGTTGTTGAACTATACTTTTGTGGCAACAAATACTGGATACCTTTTTTATAATTCAGTAGCACAGAGAGGCGACAAACACTTTCCCTTAAATTAAAAAAAAAAAGAAAGAAAACGAAAATGAACGAAAATCAAACAGTAGATGAACTAGTGAACAATCTCTACCAGCGATTATTATTTTTTTTCCTTCTAAAATCTAGGGACAGATCAGAACACTGGTACAGTCAACACATACAGACACTTAAAAGAGTATGGGAGAGGAAAAATCAAAGCCACAGAAGTTTATTCTCTTTTTGCAATGCCATCGGACCAGCAGCTACACCAAGCTACAGAAAATGCTCGCTTGGTTTGTTTGTTTAACAGGAGGCAGCACTATGATCATCCTGCAAAGACAAAATAAAGGCTCGTTTTTCTCCCTAACCTGCAGAATGTCTCCGGTTCTCTCCCTGGTTCTTCTGTTGGAGATGGAGTGGAAGCAGAGACTGGTCTCAGCCTGTGGAGGCATTACGTTTGTGGCTGAAAAATGCAATTAAGGGGAGAAAAGAACATTGAAATAAAAATAAGTGACCAACACTAAATCTATAAACAAAATAGAAGTCTCCTCGCCGTCCAGAACGGCATACGCCCGAGGATGAGGTGACAGGGCGTCCAGACCTCCAGTCAGGCTCCATCCCTTAAGCCCAAATACAAAGACAGCCTAAAAGTATCAGCTGCTAACCAGGCAAAGGAAAGCTCAACATCACATCACTGACAGCTGGCACCTTCGACCGCTTGGTTTGGACGGTCGAAGACGTCACGCTTGGGTTTCTTGACGGCTCCCTGCTGACAACTTTCTGAAACGTGCTTTGAGAGAAGACTGTAAGGCTTTGAAAGTAAAGAGATGTACACAGGTCAGTCAAAAAGGCAAAACGACGGTCCCAGTTTGCAGCATGTGCAGACCGCTGACAGAACTGTCCAATGGGAGCGCATCGCCTGACCGCTCCTACGTCAAACAAGGAACGACCCCCCTTTAAGAAGGAAAGGAGGGGGTAAAATCCTAAAGTGGTTCTGCATAGTCAGTTCGTTTCTGCGCATAAACGTTCGTCCTCCCTTCCTTCGTTCAGTCTTTTCACGCCATGCTTTTAATCTTGCAAAAACAACAAAAGCGTAAAAATGTAAAGTATACAAACATAACAGTAAATATGAAAAAAAAAAAACTTCACAGGAGCACCTGAGAAATGTTTTTTTAAAGTCTTTCCTCTTTAACTGCTGACACATTCCCAGCCCGCGACAAATTCAAGTATCCAAAAAGAAAACGAAAGAAAAACATACAGTTATTATAAATAATTATAACTTTACAATTTTTTGAATTGACACTTTCATATTTACAATATCTTAAATGCTTATGCTACTTTTTTTGTTTTGTTTCTTTAAGTGATTCCCTGAGAACTGAGTTGAACGTCTCTTTTCTCGTTTATCCTTTAGCTCATTCTCTCTCGTTTCCTTCCTTTCAGAGCCGCAGAGTGCATTCTAAGTGTTTAGGACCCTAGCGGGCACTTGTGGGAGGGCGGCGGGTGTGGAATGTGGAAGAAATAATGACAATTTTCCCCTCTCGTCCCTTTTTTTTCTTTAAATCTTACATAAAAGAAACCTCTACACCAAATTTAACATTTTTACAATCTAATCAAGACACATAGTGTATGGGTGGGGATTTCTTGAAGTGCTTGGAGAATAATGCTACTACAGCTACTACTAAACTTTCACACCATGTTTTCCGTTTGTGATTTGAGAATGTTAATGCTAAACTCCACACTTTGTGCTCGCAGTGGAAAAGGAATACTTCGGCTTTTATCATCTTGAGCTGATGCATCTGTATAATCTGATTAATTACAGTGAATAAAACCACCAAAGTTTCCCTTTGACTTTGAACTGAAAGGTGCTGAACGTGACCCCAGTGGGAAGTCCAGAATAATACAGAGATCAGGATGAGAAACGCTGGAGTATTCCTTTACGTTTTCTCTCAGAGGTCTTAAAAAAGACAGCTGAAAGGGTTTGCTCAGATTCAGGTGGAGGAAACAGGACCAGCTTCCTGACAGCACCGTTCTCAGGTGTAGATTGTGGCCTGATAGATTCAGCACCTCAGTATTCTCTTTCATCTCTCT
This sequence comes from Crenuchus spilurus, assembly GCA_036984385.1. Lineage (NCBI taxonomy): Eukaryota > Metazoa > Chordata > Actinopteri > Characiformes > Crenuchidae > Crenuchus > Crenuchus spilurus. The sequence continues at coordinate 63,574 of BRDA01004218.1, read as the reverse complement.
CAGAAGACTTTTCTCCCTCTACTTTCTGAAAAAGAGAAAAGATAGCCAGAGGGGAGGGAGAGGGGCTCAGTGCTCGAGGTTCGGTCGAGTCCTGGGGTAGGTGTGTCAGAGAATTCCTGCGTTAAGATGAACACCAGCTGCTTTGCTCTAACGTGCTTCACCCTCAAAACTTGCCGCCTCCTCCAGACCGTTAAAGCTGTTCCTTTAAATACGATCGAGGTATGACAGTAACACTGCGAGTGTTTTAGGAATGACCGTTTGCTTGTTTTTGAGTGTTCAAGCTCCTTCAAAACAAAACAAAAATAATAAACACCAATCCCCGTGATGGAAAAGCTTCCCAGGCTCACGATATACACCGCCTGTCATTTGGTTTCTCTTTATGTGCCACTTCTACATGTTTCAATCGCAATTCGATATCCGCAACAAACTAAAATGAGCGTAAGCCAAAATAAAAAGCATTTTAAGCTTGTTCTCCCCTCCACAGGTTTCTACCTGGTAGAATAAGTTGGTGAACAGTGGTTGTTCACAATATTTAAAAAAATAACACAAATAACAAAAGGAGAAATTCACAAAGGATGACAAACAGGAAAATGTGAGAAAATAATGCCTTAAATAAAACAGGAACAAGCAGATCCAAAATAAAAAGCCCCCCAATGTGTATGTTTTTTTTTTTTTTGCGACCTAAGGGGGTCAACCGAATCGTTCCCGCACCAACATCATCAGTTTCTTCTTGCCCTTGTAGATCTGCTTGAGGTTGTCTATGAACTGGGCGAACTGAATGTGTCCGTCCTGGGCCAGGAGGAAGGTTTCTCTGGCCTTGCTGAGGAATTCTATGAACTCTCCATAGTGGCGTGGGCTAATGTGGGTCAGTCGTGAGTGTGTGGTGTTGATGTAGGCGCTGATGGTGGCGTCCAGCAGCTGCCTTAAAGGCGCTTTGTCTGTGCTCATGAGCTTGCCCGAGTTGCGTCGCCCAGGTATGCCGGCCAGGCCGGGGGCAGTCATCGTGCATCGGCGCAAGATGTCCGAAAGCACGGTGGCGCAGTGCACGCTTTTGACTACTAGGGGGATTAGAGCAGCAAGCTCATTCTTGCCCAGCGAGTGGCTCAAAGCGCAGGCCCACAGGACGTCATTAATGGCCGGGTGTGTGTCCTGGTTGTAGGCCAGGTTAAGGTGGGCCATGGCCAGTGAGGCTAGTTTAAATGCCCTAAGCGGGTATCCGCGGTGCTCCATGTAACGTGCGATGGTAAACAGCTGCGAGTAGCTCATGCCTGTGGAAGCGGCATCGATGACTATCTGGTAGGCTGTCTCGAAAGCGATGTGGTCCTTCTCACAAAGTGTCAGGGCCGAAAGCGCACAGTTTTGAGGGTCCTTCATGGCGCACTGTAGGGCCAGTGTGCGGGCACAGCCAGCCAGCTCCTCACGCTGAGGGTAATCCAGGCTCAGCCGCAGAACCGTGTTGTGGGACATAACCGTCGCAGCTACGATGCTGGTAGCTTCGGTCGGGGTGAAGAGGGTGTACCAGCTCTGGAGAATGCTGACCAGAGCACGCAGGCCTGTGAAGGAAGAGACGGGATTATTAGAACTGTTCAGAACAGCACTGATGTAAAACCACAGGAAACAGGACACCCTCGGTTAAAGCTGTACTGAAATTTGAGGTGTGGTTTGATACGGACCAACTTCAGTAGCACAGGTGACCAGCCAGCGCACCATCTCTCTGCGCCTCCAGTTCAGGGTGGACAGAGTCATCCTCATCACCTACACAGAAGCATCACCATGGGTTACAAAGAGCCAAATATGAACACAAATAAATTTAAGATAATACGGCAAACACCAGTAAATCCTCTCACCTGAAGGCCGAGTTCGAGGGCGACATTGAGTAGCGTGATATCAGGTGGGTTGTCTGCAGGGGTAGCAATTTTGAAGGCATCCTGGGCCAGTTTAAAAATGAGTGAAGAGGAGTGAATGTTCTTCTGGATCGCCTCCAGAACTGTACGCAGTCTCAGCATGTCCCCTGCTCGACACAACACATTCACTCAATAAGACCCAAAAATGATATTTTAAATAAATGTGCACTTTTGATTGAGCTGGAGATTCTAAACAGACACAAATCTGTAGAAGATGAAGAATGAAGTTATGAAATTAAAATATCCAGAATTCGCCCCTTTCACAAATCCCAGAATGCACCGCGCAACCGGCAACATCCCGTTCACCATTTTCTCTTATTTGTCTGTGCCAGCTACGCTACATAAACTGTTTACAACTTTATTTGGTAAGTAAATACTTACGTGATATCTACTAGCTTTTGTAACTATATGCAGATAATATCTCTTTGGATATTAAACATCATATCTTGTTGTGTCAACTTGTATTTTCAATGTATGCAGTGGATTTTTAGTGTAAACACGTTGCAAGCTATCGTGTTGCATGCTATCAATACTAAGCTACACTATCATGCACAATAATTTGTGGTACACATTTTTTATGAAAATAGCCAAAAATGAATTCAACTGGTGGATAGCCCTACAAATGTCACATTATGAAATAGTACATAAGCCACGCCTAGGCTATTGCCCTGCATGGCCTAATCAAGCCAGCCAGTGTATGTTTATATCATTAGAGGCCTATTTATTTATCAGTGCAGTATATATTTCGGTATATAATTAGGGTAGAATAAAATAATGTTTGCAGTGACCTACCTCCAACAAAATGACCAGAACACACTCTGTCATAGTCACTTGCTAACCAGTACTGACCAGTTTTCACGCCTGATGGAATCTTCCCAAGTTTTCCTTAATGTGTTATCTTTAGGAAACCTATAGTACGATCTTTTCTGTTGCTGTTGTTTGTCTAGCCGTTGCCGATTACTGCATTGTGGTACACAACATCTAGAACCCTGATTGGCTTGTTTCTACATATTTTAAACTCTCCTGCCGACACATTCACAGCTGCCATTATGTAAACAACTACATCGGATGTTGCCGGTCGCGCATGGAATTGTGGGATTGTGAATAGGGCGAATAGATAATTGTGTACTTTATGATTTGGTCTCCTGGCCTTCATTAAGCCTAAGGAGGCAGCATCACTGCTATATTTTTACTTACCAAGCTTTGCTTCCCCTCTTATTTGTATAATTTATCATGTGTGGACAGTTTGTATATTTCACGTTCTTCTAAAATGTTGCTCTACAAAGTAGCTAAGATTAATTTAGAACTGGGCTGAAAAGCTGTGGTCATGGAATAATGTACAGAACAAACTGCAGCTTAATTATTTAGTCTCTTTGAGTCAGTGTAAATCTTTGGTAAAGAAATATCTGACTGAATCATGTAACTGTTACTTTTAGTTGAGTTGAGTTGCTCTGTGTTGGTTTACATATTGTCCTCTATTTGTCATGTTTGATTTAACAGGAAATGCTGTGCTGTCTTGGCCAGGTCTCCCTCGAAAAATACATTTTAATCCCAAGGGACTTCCTGGTTACATAAAGGCTAAATAAGAATAAAAGTAAGAACGAGCTCAGTAGAAAAGACTGCTGGAGAAAGTTGGACGTAGAAGATGAGGACGGCCAGCATCATGATGGAAGGATACAATCAGAAGAATCATGAACATTACTCACCCTTAGCTGCAGTGAGCATGGTTGAAGCCAGCTCACACTGCTGGGACTCCAGGTGTCCAAGGGTGAACCAGCGTGGGTATCTGCTGGGTACGATGGAGATGCCATGGTGGGGGTGACCTACATCGCCTGACGGGGCCGTGGACTCCAGCACAGGCAGCCTGCAACACAAACACATTTATTATCATTTATTATTAATTAATGTGGTGTCTTTTCATAAAACATTTGCTTCAATAAAGAAATTATAACTATGACCAACAAACAAGTGCTTTTAAAGCAAAGCAAGAGCCGAATTTTGCCTTTAACTGTGGGGATATCCAGACTATGTTCTGCATTCCATTAGCTTTGTCTTTTTGCTGAGGCAGCAACTCTGCCTCTCTGGGCTCTGCTGCTCATGTCTAGGCAAGCGTGCAGTGGGAGCTGCATTATTGATTGTGTATCAGTGAGGACCCTGAGGATCTGGCCTGGATTAATGATGCCACAGTAATAAAGGCCCACAGAGACTCTACAGAGCTGCAACCAGAGAGAGCAGAGCCATGCAAACAGACACCAACACACAGGAGAGCGGGTGTAGTTCACAGTACTGAGCAAAAGTCTTGGCACACCTGAGGACGTGATTATAGAAAGTAAATAACTTGGACTGTAAAGGCTGATTTATAATTACTGTGAGAGATACACAGATCTGCTTTACCAGGGCGGTTTTAGCACCTGGCAGCCACCTAGACCTACTTAACATACAAACTGAATAAAGTGTATGTGATGGTATTAAATAATAAATTCCAAAATACCATTATTTATATTTATTTATCATTAGCTTCCACTGTAATGTTACATTAAACTAATAAAGCATCATTAAAACAAACATATAAATAAATAAATCATGCTTTAACAAGCAATTTTATTCATTCAGTGTTCCAAAGCGCATACTGCATGATGAAAAGGTTCTTCAGATTGATGAGGAATGTGCTGCAGGTCATTCTATACAGAAAGCTTCTGAAAACGGGTTCCTCTATTTTTTACAAGATTGACATCATAACTACAGCAGAACCATTTTGGGGGCTTTACAGAACCATTTTCAAAAAGGTTCTGTAAACAACACTTTCCCCATCAATCTGAAGACCCCCCTTCATCCACAGGTTCTATATAGAACCATTTTCTTTACTAAAGAACCCTTGAAGAACCATCTTTTTTAAGAGTGTGGATACACAGATAAATGTCATTTCCTCTACTGCTGCTAATTTTTGTAACATTTAAAGATAAACACATTACACTCATTTTAGACTGATTTCTGAAACCAAACTCGTTACTGAAAACATCTCAACAGCCCTGTAACTGCTCATCACTATCAAAACTCTGACACTGGACCATCCTCACCTCATGGCCCTGAGGCCAATCTTGTAGGCCAAGTCTGTGTCGTGGGGGAGGAGTGCAGTGAAGAGGTACTTGGCAAACGTGTGCATGGGTACACTCTCTCTGTGGATGACCTCACCAAGACCACTGAACGGACCACCTACACACACACACACACACACACACACAATATCAGAACTCATTCCAGGGTCTTGAAGCTGTGTGTTATTCTGTAAACTGTCTTATTCACTATATAGCACACACTGTTTTACTTCTGTTGTTTTGTAGTGAGTTACACCATAAAATAATATCCTGTGCCAAATAGTGAGCTGTGTGTGTGTGTGTCTCAGAGAGAATGAGGGTGGTGGCATGGGAGAGAGACTGGGGAATCTGCAGACCCAGGGGAGGAGTGTGAGTAAGGCAATGAAAAATGGGAGAGAATGATAGAGAGAGAAAAAGAAGAGGGTGGAGAAAGAAAAAGTGAGAAAGTGATGTTTGAGGGAGGGAGAAAAGGAAAAGAAGAAAGAGGAAGGAGAAACATAATGATGTGAAAAGTAAAAGAAAAAACACGAGAGAAACAGTACGAGTACAGAGTAAAAGACAGTCTCAGGAAATGTGTATTAAGGACAGTGAGTTTGTACCTTCCAGCAGTAATACGGCCTGTTTTCGGAGCGTTTGAACCAGCAGCTCATCCAGTTCGAGCTCCTGCAGTTTGGCTACGATCTGCTCCTCATTGCGGCAGACCTTATCCTGAGCGTACAGGCCCTCAGGCATCAGCCTTTGCTGCCCCATCCCCATGAGTCCCACCTCTAGAGCCAGAGCCAAATACGACTCCCCACCATCCACACAGCCCCACACCGGCACGTGCTGATACACTGGTGGCTTGGGTTCACCAGAATCTGCAAAGAAACAAAAACAGTCAATTATATACTCAATTAGGGCTGCCACGATTAGTTGACTAGTCATGATAAGTGATAACCGGGGTAGCCCGTGGATGACATTACAGGACGTTATATACAGACAGGCTCAAAAGAGTACCCGCGACGGAGCTCAAAAAAGTGGGCCAAGATCATTTTAAGAAAATGAAAGAGAAACGTGTGCAATGCAATATCTGTAAGGCAAAACATGCCTTCCACGGCAGCACAACTGCGATGCACGAGCACCTGAAAAGGAAGCTGTTGTGCCTGATTGTGACAATGATGAAGAGGGACCGTTATCTCGGTCTAACTTGCTGCTTACTCTTATTTATAGCTGTAAAAGTGAACATTAGTGATGATGATTTGATTCATCAGCCTTAGCACACATTCATGTGTTTTCTGTAACGTTATAACAGTCATGTGTTTGAATAGGAATGCTAATGCTAACGTTATGTTTCAGTGCTATGTTTACACTTTATGCTAAACAGTTAAATAATTGTTTGTTGCAACAAGCTGCATATTTCATTAAAGGTTTAATGAACTATGATCTGAATTGTTTTTATTTTTAGTTAGCATAGAGTTGAAATCTAATGACGGTTATATAATAACAGCTGCATTCTAGTGCGATAAGCTGTATGTTTTATATTCAATTAATGTATGATCCGATTAGTCGACTAATCATGAAAAATAATAGGTGATTAGTCGACTATAAAAATAATCGTTTGTGGCAACCAACCAATACTCAATACATAATCTATTGTATTATTGTTCTGCTGCTGATACTCTGGTTTAAATGAGGCCTACACGACACATGCCAAGAAAAATACCTAAAACTGAATGGAAATGAAAGGATGGTCACTTTTTATGATCTGAAGATATCTGCACTTAACCTCTGACTTAAATGACTAGTTTGGCCAGATATTTAACTGCATCTTCAGTATTGCATTGGATGTGATGCGAATGCAGCTAATAAGTAGTACAAAATTATATGCCACCAATTAGCAAAAATTTGCATGGTTTTACCTGCAATGTCTATATCTTTACACACTGTTGAGCTTTTCAGTAATCTCAGACTTGCTTACGTGGTTTCTGACATACCAAGTCTATAAAATAGTCACAATCTATAAAAGGGTGTTAATGCTGTATTTAGGATGTACTTTTGATCATGTATACAAATAAGAGTGTTGTGTCAGAATCTACACAAGCAATTCTAAGACTCTAAGAGATGGAGATGGCAAAACGCTAATTGGTGTACATAATCAAACAGTGTAAGCTTCAGAGCACCAGTTCAAAAATAAATCTAAAGCTTTCTTGCCATTTTTTGCATAACTACTCTTTTAAATCAGGTTTGGTATATACCCTTAACTAGCTATAGCCCATGTGGGGGTAGATTACAGTGTTTAGCTGTTAGCAGTAGGTATTAAAGGCTTTCAGTAAACCCAAATGTTAGCTATGGTGCACTACAATGAGCTGTCTGTCCTTAGTTGTTGCACACATAGGCTGGAGGTGCCAATTACGTTGATTTAATTCTATATGTGAAAATGTATGTGTGAATATGTCTGTATGAGAGAAATCTGCGGGGGAACAAAAAAAATCTATTTGATATAAATCCTTAAATCCTCCTCACTAATAAACCTTGTATCTGCATCACGTTAACCCTAAATGGCTCAGAGCACCAGAGTCTCCTGTGTGTAGTTCATAACAATCAGCTGGTGGCCTGGATTCAAGTATAGCCTGATGATCCAGTCAGTTTTTGGTTCTTCACGCTTGCGCTGGCTCCTTTAAAACAGCCAAGGATCAGCAGTGGGGGAAGGCGAGCGAATGACAGAAAGGGAATCAGGGCACAAGACACCGAGGTGTTTGGACGACATGATCCAGCTGTTGTTGTTAGTCCTGCTCAGCCAACACTCTGACCTTCAGACGCTATGATTGGACAAGCTTTAAGGCCCGCCCACACTGCAGCAAAAGCCAGATGTTTCAAACTGTGACAGAATCAAACAAAGGACCCTCCAACATACACATAAGACTGTTTTTAAACCACGTCAGGACTTGGGGTCACGTTACATATACACAAGTATATGTACTAATAGTAATATCTCATGTGTATTAATTTTAATTTGATCAAAAAAGACACTTTTTAAAAAAAAGTTTTTAATTTGATCAAAAAAGTGTGAAATAATTATTTAAACAAAATTAGGCAGGTGCATAAATTTGGGCACCCTTGTCATATTATTGATTTGAATACCTTTAACACTAATTATTAGAACACAATTTCGTTTTGTAAGCTCATTGACCCTTGACCTACATCAGGGGTGTCCAAATCCAGTCCTGGAGGGCCGGATTCCTGCAGAGTTTGGTGATTTCTCTGCTCTGACCCTACAATTAAACCTGCTCATTACCTGCTGAGCTGAATCAGGTGTGTTTGATCAGGAAGATCACCAAACTCTGCAGGAATCCAGCCCTCCAGGACTGGATTTGGACACCCCTGACCTACATACACAGGTGAATCCAATTATGAGAAAGGGTTAAGGTTGCCAATTGCAAGTTTTTCCTCCTCTATGCATCTTCTCTGAAGAGTGGCAACATAGGAGCCTCAAAACAACTCTCAAATGACCTGAAAAACAAAGACTGGTTTAGGGGAAAGATACAAAAAGCTATCTCAGAGATTTCAGCTGTCAGTTTCCAGTCTGAGGAACATAGTGAGGAAATGGAAGACCACAGGCACAGTTCTAGTTAAGGCCCGCAGTGGCAGGCCAAGAAAAATCATAGTCAACCCACAGACCAGCTCTAAAGACCTAAAACATCTTGCTGCAAATGGTGTCACTGTGCATAGTTCAACTATTCAGCGCACTTTGCACAAGGAGAGGCTGTGCACACACCACAGAGTCGCTTGAGGTATGCTAAAGCACATTTTGACAAGCCAGTTTCATTTTGGAATAAGGTGCTGTGGACGGATGAAACTACAATTGAGTTATTTGGACATAACAAGGGGCGGAAGGGGCAAGACAAACACTTGCTACCCACAGTCAGATTTGATGGCAGTTCCATCATGCTGTGTAGCCAGTACAGGTACTGGGAATCTTGTTCAAGTTGAGGGTTGCATGGATTCCAGTTAATATCAGCAGATTCTTGAGAACAATGTTCAAGTATCGGTGACAAACTTTAAGTTGTGCCGGGGCTGGATACTTCAACAAGACAACAACCCTAAACACTGCTCAAAATCTACTAAGGCATTCATGCAGAGGAATAAGTACAATGTTCTGGAATGGCCATCTCAGTTCCCAGCCCTGAATATTATTGAAAATCTGTGGTGTGATTTAAATAATTATTGAACACTTTCTGTAAATCCTATAAACTTCATTTCACTTCATGTTCATCTGCTGTATGATATGTTTAACTGAAAATGCTGATCTGAACAACCAATGATTTATCAAAGAAAATCATGAACATTATCAGGGGTGCCCAAACCTTTTCATACCACTGTACTGACTTCCATTAATATTTAAGACCAACTTCAGTAAAGTAGTCATTTTAGAGATGAAAGCTTCCAACAGTGACTATATGCAAGCAGCCCAATACAATGTGCTCCATATGCATTATATAGTAATATGCACTTTAAGTCTTACATATACAACAACAGTGCACACCTTTTTACATAATAAGAACTTTCTAATCCTGAGCCTAAACATAAAGCTCAGTAAAGCTTTGTCCTTTGAGATTTCATTACACAACATTTCTCTTCTGCAAATGTATGGGAAAACACACACAATCACTCTCTCTTAAGCATTTTGGCTGAAAGAGAGCAAAAATACCACCACAAATACACACACACACACACTCACAAACAGACCCAATCACCGTACCACTTGGCTGCATTATTCCAAAGCACAATAGCTGCCTGTTGGTGTCTCACAATAGAAACACAATAGCCAACACTCTTCTTTTTAGTTCAGACTGGGGAGGGATGTATAGAATGCAAATGTTGATTGATTTTATATGTTTTACTCTGCAGTGTGGTCAGAATGACCTCTCTTATACAATAGCACCCCCAACAGCAAACAAACTCAATGAACACACACACAGGCCAGTCAGTGTGTGTGTGTGAGTGTGTGTGTGTGAGTGTGAGAGAGAGAAAGAGAGAGAGAGAGAGAGTGAGAGAGAGAAAGAGACCAAATAATGGCATGAATGTCTTAAGAAGAATGAAAGAATACAGAGGCCTAACCCAACACCCCAGCTGCTCCCCCCACGGATTACACATCACAGCCAGCCAATAATAGTCTACCTCCGGTATCCATGGCGTTGTCATCTTCCACTCGACACGTCTCTGTGAGGGTGGCAAAAAGGCAGCCGATGGGGTCGAGGGGGTGGCCCACCCAGCCCTCCAGATTAGTGGTGCTGGTCATTCCCCTTTGCAGCAGCTCTACACACACACACACACACTTAATTTAATAATGGGTGATAAATGACTCTGTGCATTAAGAACTGCTAATTAATATAACATCTGCTCCTTAAGAATGCACAGACTTCAGAGCTGCATGTTTTAATGTTTCCCTGCTCTACCACATCTGCCTCAACTCACCAGCTCATTAATAAGCCCTTTATGAGGTTAAAATAGGGGTGTTAGAGCAGGGAGAAGACACACTACTCCAGAGAAGTCCTCAGAAAACATGGAGGATGAACATTGATTATAAAGTCTAGTATCTAGACAACAATATCAGTCCATCCCAGACACATTTACATACAGATATAGCTACATACAAACACTCCTGATAAGACTCTGACAGACTAAAAGACTCATACACACACAAACTGATACAGATAGACTGGAAAATAGACCAGTAGATAGACTGACAGATACAGATAAACCAAAAGAGCAACAGACAAATGTTGACAACACTTTAAGAAAGATGGAAAGTGTTTTTGAATAACTAACAGCTGAAGATCATTTATTCTACAATTGACCAATCAAATGTGTTAATGTCTGATCTGATGTTTTCTTGTTCTGTAAACAACATCTGGCACATCAACCAAACTCAAAATGTGTAATTTACTTAATGTTAAAATATTACATTATTGTGTTCTCCAGAGTTACACCTTGAAGAGTTTAAACAGCCAGACTGAGGCCAGTGAGGTGTAATAGGCTGAAAAGGTTGTTATGAGCAGATAAGGTAAACCTTTTCACAGAATACAAAGGAGCTTTTGTACACTTGTGGCTCCTGCTATCTTGCCAAGCAGATAAAATGAGGTGATAGGTCATGTTTAAAAGCTGTGTGGAGGTTACCTTTCTTCTGATGTTTGTAAATATCCATCTGCCGCTGCTGCTGAAGCCGAAGTGTGTTGATGATGGCGACGGCCAATCTCAGGGCCTCTCTGGGGTAACCGTGGGAACGCAGGGCATCCACCCTGGCACACGCAGTAGGCACATGATCTGGAAAACAAATCACATGACTGTCACATGTCAGGGTCTCCCTCCCTCTCACTCAATATGCCGTAACTGCTGGACGAGGCTTAAGCTGTGAAAATGGATCAAATCTTTTCAGAAGCTGCTTATTTTAGTTTTCGATCCAGCACAAGTGGAATCAGAGAGCTTACAGCAACACTCATGCACATGCAGATATATCCCTGCCCATCTGCACACCCATCCATCTCATCTAAACATCTCCATGTACCTGAGAATAGCCGCTACCACTGTTCTTAGCCATGTGATTTCATCGTTACATGCAACACATGTATAGGTCTGTCTGTCACTTACCCAGCCACAAAGGCAGGCCCTGGGGATTAAACAGCAGGCTCTCCCCCTCTCTCTGGTAGGCAGGCGACATGTAAAAATCACTGCTGATGATTCTCTGTAGGTGACTGTCTTGCCAGTGCAGGTCACATGCCTCCATAGCCCGAGTGAAGACTGTCCGTCTGGGCCTGGCCAAGGAGTCTGAAACACAGTGAGCACAGGGTAAAGGTGCTGAAGAATGACACGACTTAGTGAGTTATAACACTAGCTGTGTTTTTTGGTCAAAATTAATGCCTTAAATTCCAGACTTAAGATCCGTAAATCAGTTATTAATCTTAAACATTGTTTTTCCAGCAACTGCAATAAATTATTCATTACATTACGTGGACGCTTTTATCCAAAGCGACTTACAATAGTGGGAAAGTACAGATGCGACTAGAGTATACTAGAATTAACATTTGGATATCGAATGCTGAGTGCATATCAGTACACATGGGGAGTATTTGGGATCACTAGAGCAGGTGCTCTTTGAAGAGCTCGGTTTTTAGGAGTTACTTGAACCCAGTGAGGGACACCTCTGCTCTAGTGGTGGTAGGCAGCTTGTTCCACCATCTGGGAACTACTGAGGAGAACAGTCTGGATTGCTTTGTGTGAATGTTAGGCAAAGCAAGGCGACGTTCAGTGGAGGAGCGCAGCGACCGGGCAGGGACATAAGCTTTTAAGAGCGAGTGTAGATAAGGGGGAGCCTGCTCTGTCATCATCTTATAGGCGATTGTGCAGGCTTTGTGTTTGATCCGGGCAGCAATCGGAAGCCAGTGTAGCTCAATGAGCAGTGGGGTGACATGTGCCCGTTTTGGATGGTTAAAAACCAGACGTGCTGCTGCATTCTGAACCATCTGTAGTGGTTTAATAGTGCAGGCTGGGAGGCCTGTTAGCACAGCGTTGCAGTAATCGAGGCGTGAAATAACCACAGCTTGTACCAAGAGCTGAGTGGCATGTTGCGTTAGAAACGGTCTGATTTGTCTGATATTATAGAGCGCAAAGCGGCAGGACCGAGCAACAGAGGACACATGATGTGTGAATGAAAGCTGGTCATCAAACATAACCCCGAGGTTCCTAACAACCTTTGACGGAGAGAGTGAGATATTCAGAGTGAGATATTCAGTACAATCATACAGTGTGGGTCTATGTTACAAACAAATATTCTATACTGCATGGCTTATAACCAGAGACAATAATTATTCATCTCATTACCAAGTATAAGGAAATGGGACCAAATTCGTTGTCCATGGTAACTGACAGTACAATACAGACACAGTAAATACGTAGTATTTAGCCTCTTAACAATCCACTGTATTGTTTAGTATTCTCAATGTCCAAATCTTATCCAGCCACTACACAAAACGAGCACAAAATGTTACAACAGAACCCTTCACATGATCAGAAAAGGTTTCATGATTTAAAACATGTTTACAAATTACGACTGAACATTAAAAATGTCCCAGAAAACATTGATTTCAGGCTGCACATCACTGAAAGGACATGTAGCTTCCCTTCAGGAGCACAGAGACTCAAACATCTACAGATATGACAGTTTATTTGAAGCAGAATCAGCTCAAAATAGTCCGCTTTCACGGCTCCTCCCTCTTGTGTGGATCTCAGAAAAGTATAAGTCATGAGTGGAAGGAACAGATGTGAAAAGACCAGTGTGAGGTGTAAGTGCAGGTTTTAAAAGCTGACCTTGCGCCAGGTTGCTCTGGGGCAGGGCGTTGGTGATGTTGGGTAACTCACTGCCGTAGTTTCCGTCCTCCAGAGGGCAGATGTCCATGTCTCCCCATTTCTTCAACTGCTTCAGCCAAGCAGTCTTCTCCTCACTTTTACAGTGTGGATTCAACACGATACACACCCACAATGCACCTGCAACACACAACATAACCAGTACAGTGAGGCACAGGAGGACCAAATCTGGGTCTCAAAAAATAAAGGTGGAATGGAAATGAGTAGTAAGAAGTACTTCTATCATTATTTATCAACTTTATTCTTTTCCTTTCGTGAACTTCTGTTCATCAGTGCAATAAGACACTCCTTACATACTTACTACAGAACACTGCATCAGATCACTGTTAGAGGTTCACAGTTTAATCCGGTTTTTCAATGACACCACATTAAATGATTTACAATAAAAAAGTAGGTTTTTATGCTGTGAAGCCTTGACTGTGTCTTTACTGTGATGTCAGGATTACGGTTTTCCATAATAAATATAATCAAAGACTAATCAATGCTGCGGACTAATATCTGCAGCCCAACATGGAGGTGAACAACAATAAAGCGAGGAACCTGAGAGGAGGAAAGAGGCCGAATATCAGAAAGACAGAAACAGAGAGAGAGCCTGAGGCAGAGCCCTTCACTTCCTGCAGCTTTTAATGGGTCTTAAAGGTGAAATGGAAAAATGAGCGGCTGGTGTGTAATGGAGTAGGTGCTAGTGCATCACTGTCAGCGTGTGTCAAACACTGGCCTGTGCGGAGCAAGAGATGTGGCAGGTGTGGGGCAGCCTGCTCTGCCTCCGCTCTTTAACAGAACTGTCAGCATCACACGCTGCCTTTCTGCGCTGAACAGATGGCCAGGGGCTGCGTCTTCTTCCACCGCTGTCATTTACACCCTCATCAAACGGCGCTGATTGGCTGAAGTGCTAATAATGCCCAAAGCGCAGGCCAATTGGAGGGTTTACTGAAACACTGTCATGTTAGACTGGCATGCTGTCTGCCTGGTACAGCTGGGATGAATCAATATTTCTAGATTATTTACTATTAAGGAAAATGTGCTTAATTGACTAATTGGATCATTACAACCTTCTTTGATTATGGTGTATTTGCAGCCATTCATTTCTTTTACCTATTATTGTCTGTACTGTACTGCATCATATAAACATTATAGAGTCCTAGTCAGGCATTAAGCACTGATTATAATGGGGTAACATTGTTGTGAGAAACCCAAAATAATAAATTTGAATTAAGTAAAGAACACATCACCAGAACACACATTTACACTTTAAAGATTTTTACACAAAAAAGAGGGCAACTAGATGGATGGATACAATCAGAGGAATGATGAACAACCAATAAAGAAGCTTAAAGAAGACAGGATATTCTGGAAAGAACATTGTCTATATGGATGGCAGGAATTGGAAAGGAGTTAATAATCTAGCCTTCTCTCAGTAAATCAGAATGCAGTGTGTGTGTGTGTGTGGCTGTGATCTCATAGGAGAAAGGCTAGCAAAGCTCCACTCTGAAATGAGCCTGCTCAGGAAGCGCTCACATCGACCCTCGTAAATGGCCTGATCAATAGAAGGCAGTCTGAAAGCTCATTGATCTCAGACCGTTCCTGATAGAGGTGAGTGGTCAGTCCTGAGCATTGACTTGGACAACACACAGTCACTGGGGCAGTGCTGGATGCAGCACTACTCCACCTGACCCTCTCTCGGCCTTATAGAAACAGAACAATCCTAAAAATAAGTGACAAAAAAGCAGTAATCACAGATGACTGACTGAAAGGAACAACCCACCCAATATGTGAATGCTGCTAATATTAAAGCTTGATGAGCTTTCTAAAAGTATGCACTGTTGACTGAAGTAATGCATTGTTATCCCAGGTTGAGTGAGCTGTGCCTGGCTGAAACTTGATGCTACATCATAGCTTCTACACTTCCTGACCATGGACTGGAGAGATTCACCCTCTAACTGTGTGTATAAACACACACTGATTACTGTAAAGTGCATTGCACTGGAGAAAGGCACTACATAAACAAAAAAAGATGTTTGAAGGCTTAAAGACTGCACTCTTAATGCACATTCAAATTAATACATTTTTTATCTACCATAAAACACAGCATGGTTTCCTTATTAAACATGTTAAATGTATTGTGAGGGACTAGGTCTGTGAAATTATGGAAAATTTCCCTAGGCATACTTAAAAAATAGGCCAAACTGGTTGTAAAAAATCGTGATTGGTGTGCCCCTAGCTAGCAGTTAGCCCATTTAGCACAGTTAGCTCAGTACGCTGTTACACACCCAGTTCGTCCCACAGTTGCCGGCACTTGTCAGTCATGCCGGTGCCTTGCTGTCGCCACAGTGACAACCGCGGGTCAGCCATGAACTGCTCGGTGATGAGTGTGAGCATCCGTGCTCCGTTTGAGTCCCGCATTCGCAGCATCTCCCTCACCTAAAACACACAACCAGAGGGCGAGTTAGCCTCAATCAATTAATTTATAAGGATGCCAGTCCGAACCAGTACGGAAAAGAAATGGCAAGACTGAGCCAATATCTGAACGCACTTGACTGGCTGTGTAACGCAGTGAACATCAGTAACACAGTCAACAGCACAGGCGAGTAAAAAAAAAAAAAAAGGGGCCGCTTGACATTTAATTAAAGTGCATTGATTTAAATGGGCCTCCCAGGATTTCATAGCCCCATAATTTATCACAATAGCATCTTTAGTATTGAGCATCTCTTCCACTTGTGTGTACATACACGCACACACACACACACACACAAGAAAGAATGGCCATTAATATGTATCTACGTAATGAACAAATCAGGCTTATTTCACCAAATATTAACTTCTGAACTCATCCCACAGTAAAAAAAATTACTATTATTGTGTTTAAAAATCAATATCAACATACTGAAATTCCCAATCCCACCTTAAATGCTGCAACCGTTACATTCAGGCTCTCTCTATATAGTAAGTGCTGCACTATTTAAGGTGGAACAGGAAATACAAATAAGAGACTAACGTCAGCTTCCTTGTTTATTTCTTTGCATTATTTGTGGCCTAAAAATGATTTTTTCTTGTTTTGACTAGTTGTTCACTTCTTGCAAATAAATGCTCCAATATACAGTATTTTCATCAGTAAATGTTCATTTTACTCAAACAGATCTATAATAGTAAAACCAGAGAATGGCTCATCGGTAGTGACTTACAGTTTCTCCAGAGCTGTATTACATATGCATTTAACTATGTGATGGTAACATTAACTGTTTTATTGTTATTGAAATAGCAGCTATTCTTCCTGGGGTCCCATAAACATAACAACATAAACAATCACACATCAACCATAGTTACAAACCTACACACATTTATAAATAAAAATAAGAAAATAAAATAAAAAAGAACAATAACATTAATAATAATCATTATCATAATAGTAACAATAATAATAACAACACCAACAATAATAACTATAATAATAATAATAATAACTATAATAATAATAATAATAATAATAACTATAATAACAACAACAACAACAATAATAATAAACACAGCAATAATAAACAAAGTATTTTCCATTACCTCATATTATGTTAATATACATAATATGTATATACAATAATAACAATAACAATACTCATCATCATCATGAAATGAATTGTATACACACAAGGTCCTTGTGTTATTGGAGTTTTGCATTTTTTTTGCCCTGAACACACACACACACACACACACACCTCACCTTGGCAAACATGGAGTTAAGTTGTTTGCCTGAACCATAATATCCTCCCTGCGAGAGAAACTGTTTAACCTGCTCTCGAACCTGCTCCTCATCCAGGTGCCAGCAGTTATCGTCATCGATACTGGCCCCTGCTGTGGGGTCCGGGGCCCCTAATGCACACAAAAACATACAAAAAGAGTCAGGAAGAGTATACATTACAAACAGAACTTTACAATGAAAGCTTAAAAAGAACAATATCAAGCAGCGTTTCTCACATGGACTACACCGTCCTTCATTTACAGTACATCTCAGTCTCACATGTCTCATATATCAAAACAATTTCCACTTTGAATAAAATCCCCAATTATGTAAAAACACTGAGATGAGTCTGGATATATACGTATGTATCAAAACAATATGAGGGGGAGAAGAAACTATAAGGGGAAATCACACTCGTTCAGTAATATACACAGTAATACTAGTATTTATATCCAACCACTCAACACTCTGTTCTGACCATAAGTATGACAAAATAATCTTAAAAGGAGTTTTCAGAAATGAAAGATATTGACTGACACACACACACACACACACACACACACCCTAAACTGCCTCTATGGATAATACCACTTGCTCAGAGAAAAGCACACACTGATTTGAAAATAAGAGGAGAAACGGAATGCATTAGAGATTTCATCACTTTATCTGGAGATATCTCACTCTTTCCAATACACCAATCCTCTTTAGCTTCACTCCTCCACACCATAAGACCACCGGGGGGTTTATCAGCACTTTCTACTTGACTGAAGCTCAGCTGACCACATACTCACCCACCACTCTCTCTGGTAGAACCCTAGTATCCGCAACATCACAAATTTTACAATAAAACGTTCACAGAAGGTGTTAAACTACAGAAATGTGTATTTGATATTGTGAAAATTGTGCATTAAGAGCTCTTTCAACAGTGTGTTCACTTTCGTGGCGTTTATAAAGCCTCTTTTACAGCAGTCAAAAAAACAGCAGTTTCTCAGCCAGCAGAGGGAAATCTCCAGTCTAGACCAGGGGAGAGCAACTCCAGTCCTGAAGTGCTGGTGTCCAGCACTGTTTGGTGATTTCTCTGCTCTGACACTACAATTAAACCTGGTACAATTACCTGCTGAGTTGAATCACATGTGTTTGATCAGGAAAATCAAGAGACTGCAGGAATCTGGTTCTCCAGGACTGTAACTGTCCAGCCCTGGTTTAGAGTCACCTTACTTTGTCCAGTAGAGTCATCATCTGTGGATGAAGAGCTCTCAGAAAGTCTAGTAGCTCTGATGTAGCATCACATTTCAGTGAGACACAGCTCACTCAAACCAGGAAATCCAATGAATTCAGCTTTAGAGTCAAAGTTTCATTACACTTGAACGTTTCCTCACATTGAATATTTGTGACCTCGCCAGGGAAAACCAGGTCAAAGTCATTCTTTTTTTTCTAAATTTGTTTTTTCAAAACAATTTTTTTGTGAATTTAAGTTTTGTTTTTGATCAAAATATGTACTCAGATAGATATCTGAGACTGTTATCTTTCATTTACAGCAATACCGAGTGGCTAAGTTTTGTCGCTAATGTGAGTGACATGATATTGACACGATATCTCAATAAGCTGCCCAGTGACTTTGGCCTGGTTTTCCCTGGTGAAGTCGCATTTAATCTCACAGATGTGAATCCAAAACATTAAATAAATGTCTGCACACTATTTTCAGTAGCTACACTTAAGTTACAATGCATTTTAATAATGAATGTTCGTCATCTCACAGCAAATGGTCTTATTTCACAGGAAATTACTACGGAAACTCAAATGTTGCCCAGCGACAGGCACGAAATCTGAAAGATCTGGAGAAGGTCTATATTGGAAGAGTGGGCCAAAATCCCTGCTGCAGTGTGTGCAAACTTGGTCAAGAACTACAGGAAACGTCTGACCTCTGTAATTGCAAAAAAGGTTTCTGTACCAAATATTAAGTTCTGTGTTTTTCTATTGTATAAAATATTTAGCAAATGCTATAAAATGGCAATTAATTTTTAAAAAATCATACATTTTTGTTTTTTTTAGATTCTGTCTCTCACAGTTGAAGTGCACCTACGAAAAAATACAGACTTCTCCATTCTTTGTAGGTGGGCAAACTTGCCAGTGTATCAAATACTTATTTTCACCACTGTATTTATTTGCTCTTTTAGCTCGATGAAAAAGTACTCTAAACCAGCTTCATTTTTTGGTAAAATGTATAAAACAAACATTCTCTGAATGCTTATTGTTATCATTAAGCACAAATACACATTCAATGTCATGTACTATATGCAGAGGTGATGTGTTGCTCTTTGTAGACCGCTGACTGTCCTTGGTGCTTGTTTTTGTGTATGATAAGAGGATCCATGCTGAAATGGAGATTATATCTTAATAGGCTTGGCTGGACTTACAGGAGCAATAACAACTAGTGGATTAACCTCAGTGCAGTCATAAGCATTAAGATGGGATTTATAAGCCTTAAGCATGTATACCTGCTGTGGAAGGACAACGGGAAGGAGAAGGAATGTTGCATTTATCACATACAGTTAAATGACTCATTTTGTTAACACATTTAAATATTCTGGGAAAATGTTTTCTCTTAGTTTTAAGGGCCTAAAAAATGTGTTTTTTTGTAGAATATTGTATAGAATAATAGTAATATAATCTAGAATAATAAATGATTGAATTAATGAGGTTCCTTCTTATTGTCAATGTTGATCAGTGTGACTTGAAAATCAGAAATCTAGAATATCTATTTATTTCATTTCGAGTTAAAATACTATTCAAACAGTAACAACATTAAAACATCCCTACATGAAACTCTGCCCACTGGTGTCACATCATTATTTTAAACCTTTCCTCTGTAAATACCAGTCTGCCACTGTTTTTATTATTTTGTTTTATTTTTTATTTGATTTTAGTTTATTCAGGTTTTAGTTATCCTTTAACCATTATTTTAGCTACTTTATTTATTCTTTTAATTTCACTTATTCCTGAAGGCCTGTGTTATTTTATTCCTTATCTATATTTTTGTTCTTTGACTGTAAATCATTTTGCTATTTTACATGTTTAGTTTAAATGGATTCCTCTTTTAGACCAAATTGCACATTTAGTCTTTATAATCTATAAATATAAAGATGAATCTTTTCATATTCTTATGCATTAATTTCAGCTACATTATAAATAAGGGACACGCTCAAATGTACGAAAAGTATAAATATAAATAAAGGTGAGTTTAAATAAAGGTTATTGATTGAAATAAAGGCTTGAAGTGTTACTTTATATTATGAATAACAAATATGTTACCGTTTACCTTTTTGAATTAAATTATGATGGAAATGAGTATTTCTGTGAATTTTTGGAGGTGCCAGGGTACATGTTTAACACTTCAAAATACACTAAATGTTACTGTGTCTTTGTCATGCAGAATAGCAGAGCTACACTCAAAGTCCATTGTGTGCCTCCTTTTTAATAAGGCACACATCACTACTTATGTGTTACACCTCTAACACCAAACAAAACAGAGAAAACTGACCTCAAAGCCCGTTACACACCATTCTGCCAGGAAACTGTAAACAGCGTTTTGAGACTGGACGTGTATTTCCTGTCTAGCTAGATGTGTACTCTGCCTCATGTGTTGAGAAAGACTTTAATGTCCTGCTAGAGTAGGGGAGAGGAAAAAGAGGACAGAAAAGACATCTGCTTTTCCTCACCTCTCCACTTTCACACTAATTCAGAGACTTCTAAGGCGTCAGAACACTAACATAAACCATTCAGGCATCTCTGAAGAGCTTTACTGGACCACAACTGTGTCTCAAAACGGGTCTGAATGAGATCATGGATGGTTAAATAAAGCATATGTGGTTTAGAATAGTCTCATGAGTATTCTATTATAGGCATATCTATTTTAATCTTTTTTAAATCATCTATTTTAGATCATTAACTTTGGAATTTCTGAAAAGCTGCATATGGTCAGTACTTGCTCAAAGGCTTGATTAATTATCAAAATAACGTTAGGACAATTCAAAGATGTAAAAATCAACTATGTATTGGTAATGGCCTATTTTCAGCCTAAATATGTGATCAGCAACTAATTTAGACAATCCTGAGAGATGAACTGATAATTTCGAGAACCTGCAGTGCTGCAGGAGATCAAAGGACACTGCAGTTCCTCAATTATCTGCTAGATGGCAATACGGACCTCGTACACGGCTGCAGAAACTCATTAAAGCTAGTGTTGAAATGGCTACTAGAATATAGACAGTCTGGCCTTTTTGTACTTTATTGGACTAAAACGTACATATAACAACACAGCTTGTAACCACCACTAAACACTTCATGAGTGTTCTCAGCTGGTTCTCAGAGTTCGCTTTAATGTTTTAAGCGAGGTTTTACTCCAAAAAGCAAAGTACATTTCATCTGGAACATTACAAAAGCCCTGCATGATGACTAGAAAGGTTAATGTGGCATCCAGTCCCACACTAAATCAGTATCTGTGATCGGCTAATTATACTGAAAGGTGATCAGTATCATCCTCAAAAACATTCAACGACCCATCTTTACCACCTTCTTTATGTAACAAATCTTTAAGATTGTAGAAAAAAAAGAAAAAAAAAAGAAAAGAAAGAAAGAAAAAAAAAAAAGAAAAAAAAAGAAAAAAAAGAAGAAAAAAAAACACCCTCTAGTAGATGTACTGGTTCAAACTATTCAACTCCGCCTCCCACTCAAACCTGTATACAAAAAAAGCCTTCAGTCTCTACAGAGAGAGCCTAGACTCTGAATTCAGTTTTTAATTGTTGTTGATTGGTCACTTGGCACCAGTAGCTACAAAATCCTGGACTGGAATATGAATTCAAGGTCCAGATTTGAAGACCAGGGCCCTACAATACCCTTTAGAGGTTACTCGCCAAACATGGTCATGACTTTCCAGGTGTTGTTAGACATTATACTAAGGTAGGTGAGCAGAGGTTGGCGCCGATTCGCTAACAAAATTTCTACTCAGTCCACTAATCTATAATTTCACAACATTTCCATAATCAAGTTCAAATATCCTACCGTGCACTTGGTTAATCTCAGAGTTGGAGGACAGGATCTCATCGGCTAGTTTCTGGGCAGTGGGCAGCACCTCAGTGTGATGGGCTGTGATGAGGTACTGCACCAGCTTCTGTAGCTGGTCTCGGTTCATCTGGAAGAGTGTCTCGGAAATGGGCAGCCGCAATTTAACCTGCTCGGGTTTGCGGATGCGGTAGAGCGACAACGCCACCACATGAGCACAGTAGAAGATGTCACGGTTGCCGCATCCACACGTCACTGAGGTGATCTTGCAGCGGTCGAAGCTGATGGCCACCCGGTGCGTTGTCTCAGGCTCTGTCTGAGTGGCTGGTTCAGTGACCGTCCCACTGAGGTGGAAACCTACACAGGGAAAATAAAATGGTTAAAATAGTGCATTTGTGATTAAAGAGGAACAAAGGTGAGTTCTAAAGCAAGTGCTTAAGGACTTTATTTGGGTCAGAGGCTTGATTGTGATATCCATAGAAAGTAACCATACCCAGATAAAAGGTAAGACTCTGTAAGTAAACATCATTCTAGTGCAGTATGTGAAAGTAAACTGATCAGACATTGTAAGTGAAGCTGAGAATGCCCAGGAAAGCCTGCAATCCGAGACACGTGGTTACCAGAAGCCTGTCTGATGGCCAGATAGTAAAAAGATACAGCAGTCACTAAACTACCACTCATGCCAAGCAGAGCTCTGCAAGTCGTGAAATAAGGTCAAGAAAGTCAATACCCTCCCAACCTGTCCTGACTACTCTTTGCTACAGGAGCTGTTGATATTCCAGAAAGCCGTTGGCTTATTACATGTCCAGTTGTGCACAACACTACAAAATACAAAGAGGACACTTGCACGTCAAGTATTTTAGGAATAAAACTTCTCCTGCTCACTTTCAGTATTGGTAGAACGTGTGTTATGTTTGTATTGTGCTTCACTTCAAAACAAGATTTCTGAAAAAAACTCCAAATGTAGGAAATCTTTCATTTCAATTAAAAGGTTCTTGGAGGATTCAAAAGGGGTTCTTCTTTGATGGCAGTCTTTTGAGATCCCCATGGAAGTTTTTGCTTCAACCCACCTCAAGCACAAGGCAGACCAAAATGTGGACCATCTAGGAACTCCTCAGGACCTCTGCTCTATGGCATTCCTCCAAAATCCTTACCTGACACCGTTATTTTAAAGCATGAAAGTCATTCTTGATGTTCATCTGCTTAGTGATTTGAATGAATGGTCAACTGAATTTCATCAAGTCCTGATTAGTACCAGACTAATTAATTAGCAGATTGTCATTTTCAGTTAATTGGTCATTGACAATTTTTTTTAGCTTTACCAGGGCTCTAGACTAACTTTTTGCATTGGTGTGCCTAAATTTTTTTTTCTTAGGTGCACCAGCACAAACGTTAGGTGCACCCAAATTTTCGACCGCATCGCATTTAACACCACAGTTTTACAGGTTCACTTTTTTTTTTTATTGCTGTCCATATAGACAATATTGACTTGTAAATGATTAACTAACAATCTGGTCAACATAAATTTCTTTATTTGAAGCACAATTCTACAAGAAAGGTAACTTACTGAAACGTGTTGGTGCTTAAAGTGCTTCACTGAGCTGACATTTAAACTTAAAACATCTCAAATTAAATAAGAAAAATGCACTGCATATATTATCAGCTTTACTGTATCTTAGCCAGGGAAACTGGTCAAGTCACAGCCTTCGAAATGTAGACACTTTCCCTCTTTTATTTTTAGCAGGTTCTGGCTCGGAGTCGATCGTATGTGGCTCAATATCTGATGTCGTCTCCGGATCACGGCTTGACATAACCTGGGAGCAGGGTTGCCAGGTCCAAAAAAAATATCCAGTCCAAAGTCAGCCTAAAACCTGCCCTTCAGAACCTTAAACTAGCCCAAAATTTATGTTTGTCACACGTTTGAAGCAAATGTCAAAACAACTATGAATGTACGACTTAGTATTTTGTTTATAAAGGATTTATTATCAGTCCATCAAACCTTTTTCTTTTCCCCAGTCCTTGTAATACCGCTTCCCGTATTTCCACATTTACCTGGCATAATAGCTAGTGACTGTTTTCTCTTCACCTCTCTCTCTCAGGCTATCTTTCCTTATAGTGTTAGTGTTTCAAACAAGCCCAATTTGGCGTGAAAACCGCGAACCTGGCAAGTCTGCTTGGGAGGTCGATGGCTCTGTGTCAGAGCATCAGTTATGATTTTCGGACGGATCAGGCCTTAACATTCTTAACAAAAAAAGTTGTCAATCGTTCTTTTCATCTTCTCTCATCATCCGCCGCTACATTCAATCTGTTTATTTGACGGGCCTAGGCTACTCACCTCGCTCAGACTGCAGCGCACGCATTTTCAAACGTACACACGTACAGGAACAGCTGAACCACGGCCAATCGGTCCCGCCCTTCGTTATCTCTGATTGGTTTAGACCACAATATGGGTCTAATGTGTGTCTGTTATTGAACCACAGGAAGACTTCAGAGTCACAGAGAGTTTTTTTACCTTCGAATGGCTGGTTGCACCAGTGCGACCTCAGATTTTTTTTAGTCGCACCATTGAGAAATTAGGTCGCATGTGCAACCAAATTGGTCGAAATCTAGAGCCCTGTTTACCAGTGTGGTAACTGTAGAACGTGAGAGTTCCTAATGTCAATGTCACCACTCTAGATTAGAATCATACATAAGATAAGATGTAAAATATCCTATGCCAACCATTGGAGCTTCACATAGGGCCCACCACTCTCTCTTACTACCAGCAGCCACACAATCCTATTGTTTCAATCCTACAGCTACACCCTATGGTTGCTGTGGCCGTTTATGAGCCGATCAGCAACCAGCTACCCTTAACATCTACGGTTACTCATTGAGCCCATCACATCTTCACAGGGGTCATCAGGTAGGCATCTTCCCTCGTCAGTGTTTCGCTGAATTAAGCCCACAACACCTCCAGAAGGCTCAACAGTGAAGTCTGGCGTCCCAGACCCACCCCCCTCCAAGCTAGCTCTACAGACCTTCCCCTTAACACACGTAAATCCACACTGGCCTCCCTGGTGAGTAAGGTTGTACCGAGCCCCACTGGCACTGTTAATGCATGCTCAGTGCCACCAGTTCCATGTGACCTTTACGTGCTCCAACACCAACCACCAAACCAGCTCCTCTATAGTGCTAAAACCATCCTTTTTTCCATGTCAAATATTTTTTTTTGTAGTTTATCAGATGCAAAAAGATACAACATGATGTACAGGTCTTTGAAAACCCAATAATGGTTGAACACTAGTACCAATCCCTGCACTTTCTCCAAAAGCTCCAAAAAATGTATGCATCCTAGTTCTCTAAAGGCCTAAAAGAATAGAATATCTCATCTTTGACCTTCTCTTCCCAGAGGACTGGGGCTGTGAATCCCTCCATTGGGAATAATCCACAGGGACACTGAGGGGCTGTAATACCAGGGGCTGATTGTAGAGGGTGCTGTGAAGTCTTGCCCCAAAATACATCCCAAAGGATGTGGGGGTTAACACCCAGGGGGCAACTCCGACGGGGTGAGGGGGCAGAACCAAAGAGGGCTGGTTCCAAAGACTAATAATAGGTTTAGGTTGAGATTGTAAATAAAACAGAAAAGATGATATTATACAGTTACTTCACAATAAACAATCATAACTCCTGTACCATAACACACTATCAGTTCTCACCAATACATAACACTGCAACATATATGGGACATGTGTTTTAGCCCATGTCCTGAAAAGGTATAAAAACAAAGCTGTGTGTTGGGTTGTGTAACCAATAGGATTGCTCCTGACTGAAATATTAATGATTGTGAACTGGGGGTTGGGTGATTGGGATTACTATCACCCTTTACTATGGCAAGCTACACAGCAACAATGCTCAGAGTTGAATTACGGCAATACTGAGATGCACAGCAGAGATGTTACAAAGCTCCAGCATCTGTCCTGCATTAAAAACATCTGAAATAGGCTGGAATTTCAGTCAATTTTCATATCAATCGAGCCCTGATGTATAT
The DNA here is from genome assembly GCA_036984385.1 of Crenuchus spilurus. Taxonomy (NCBI): domain Eukaryota; kingdom Metazoa; phylum Chordata; class Actinopteri; order Characiformes; family Crenuchidae; genus Crenuchus; species Crenuchus spilurus. The sequence goes on along the minus strand of BRDA01004218.1, from coordinate 37,351 downwards.
ATGTATGTGTACTTGCATACATGCATGCTCCATAGGTGCAAAATACACAAACTCAGTAGGGAACCACCATTAATTCTTGGGTTAGACCAGCACGACTGGGCTGCCTAATAAGCACGAGCGAAAGCCGGCTGTTGCCGTGCCAAATCCCACAAAAGGCTTTTCCAGACGACGACTTCTGAGAAAGGCGGACCCCTGTGCCCCTCCCAAAGACTTTTTCATAAAACAAATCCGACGTCCAATTTACTGCCAAACCCTTTCAGGCGGAGCCAACAACACAGAGCCACCTGATTAAGGCCAGTTTATGGTGATGTCTGTTTCCATTTTGATAAAAGACAAAAAAAGAGGGCTACCCCTGTGTGTTGCAAATGACCCCGGCCACAACCGTGAGTTTAAAGCAGATGTAGGTGCAAACAAATATGCACAGAAGCATGAGGAACAAGAGGAAATGGTGTTTACGCAGGCTGTCATCACTTTAAGGCTAATCTAGGAGCCATCGAGCTACATTCCAGTCATTGTGTCGAGCTGTGAAGAGCCAAGATGTCTCTGCTAAAAGAGCAAGACTGTGAGAATGCACTGATGGAAACGTAACATAATAGCTAGATTCCTTCTGCTAACAGCTCTCCAGAGCAGGCGTTTCATAGCAAAATGGCTTTTCTTCTCAAAAGGACGCTGGATGAATGCAGAGGCCGCAGCATATTTGCAAGGCCAACATCGAAATGCCTCGCCTACTGCAGTTTATGCAAACTTCTGGAGTGTTTTACATTTCTAAGAGCCTTTGGCATTCACCATGCACTGACGATTCAAGCCTGCTCTATAAGATCATGGCAGAAATACAAAAACCCTGAACAATATATTGAAAGCCGCATGGTACATTGATACATTATTGTAAAAATCAAACGTACAGCAGTGAACACTAGTCTAGAAGAAGGAAAATGTCCTAATTCACAAACTAAACATAGGACACAAAATAAGCTACAAAACATCATTTATATAATAATAATAATACTTTAATTACCAGTCAATGTATTGTGCATCCCTACTTTTGAGATTATTTTGGGGGGATTTATGTAAATATCTGAGCTTTGCCACCTGTAGTTTGGTGACAAACATCCACACATCAATAACGTGAATATGGAGCTCTACAGAATCAAACTACAGAACATGTTCTAATACAGCTCTACTGTCAGCATGGCAATAATCATATTCTAAAGGTTATAAAAGAGAAAATGTGCTTTAAGAAGAATGTCCTCCAATAGGCTGATGCAGATGTTGCTGTTGAACTCCTCTATACCTCTACAACTGCTGTTTACCAGATGAGCTGAGAGATGACTCAGGAATACTGAGGAGGAAAAGTACAAGTGAAGGTGAGAGGGTGAGAGACAGAAAGAGAGACAGAGAGAGAGAGAGAGAGACAGAGAGACAGAGAGACAGAGACAGAGAGACAGAGAGAGACAGAGACAGAGAGAGACAGAGACAGAGAGAGACAGAGACAGAGACAGAGAGAGACAGAGACAGAGACAGAGAGAGACAGAGACAGAGACAGAGACAGAGAGAGAGACAGAGACAGAGACAGAGAGAGAGACAGAGACAGAGACAGAGAGAGAGACAGAGACAGAGACAGAGACAGAGAGAGACACAGAGACACAGAGAGAGAGAGACAGAGACACAGAGAGAGACAGAGAGAGAGAGAGACAGAGAGAGAGAGAGAGACACAGAGACAGAGAGAGACACAGAGACAGACAGAGACACAGAGACAGACAGAGACACAGAGACAGACAGAGACACAGAGACAGAGACAGAGACAGACAGACAGAGACAGACAGAGACAGACAGACAGAGACAGACAGACAGAGACAGACAGACAGAGACAGACAGACAGAGACAGACAGAGACACAGACAGACAGAGACAGACAGAAAGAGAGACACAGAGACAGAGACAGAGACACAGAAAGAGAGACACAGAGACAGAGACACAGAGACAGAGAGAGACAGAAAGAGAGACACAGAGACAGAGACACAGAGACAGAGAGAGACAGAAAGAGAGACAGACAGACAGAGACACAGAGACAGAGAGAGACAGAAAGAGAGACAGAGAGAGACAGAGAGAGAGACACAGAAAGAGAGACAGAGACACACAGAAAGAGAGACAGACAGAGAGACAGAGAGAGAGAGAGAGAATGGGTGACGGAACAAGAAGAAAGAAGGAGAGTGAAGTATGAGAGGTGGGGGCAGGAAGAAATGTGAGTGAAAGCCAACCAAGTGACATTGAAAGAAACCGAGAGAGGGAAATTGTGACAGTGGAATATGAGACGTGGGGAATTTTATGAGGCCTGGCATCCCAGCAGGAGCTACTGTGCCTGTAACTGGTGTGTTTAAGACGCACACAGGAAATACACATATTTCAATGCTGATAAACATCTATATTAATAGACATTTTTATACAAGTAACAATATAAAAATCTATACACATTATCTGATACAAAACTGCTTAAAAAACTCATTTAGTCCCACCCACAGCACATATGACTGAAAGAACTGTGGACTATATGTTGAGTAAATCAGCAGGTTTTCAGCTGTTTCAAAGCTATTTATTATTATGTTCTACTGTTAAACTATTTTCATTTAATGTTCATTTTACAGGTGAAACGATTCCTCACATAATTCAAGTTACTCGCACTGACTACTTTTAATGTGGTACAATGTGCTTACGTCACCAACGCAAAGGAAGAAGGCAGAGGAGCGGGAAAGATGGAAGACAACATGTTGATGAAAGAGAAGCGACTGAAACAACTTCTTTATTCGTGTCTGCGTTATTCCAAGAAAACTTCCACAGGATTCCTTGTAAGGATGAACAAAAAAAGGCAATTTAATCCAGACTGTATACATGAAGGAAAAAAAAACCCTCATAAAACATGGTAACAGGGTTATTCCAAATGTAAGATGCAACACAAATCAGAACACTAAACACGGTAAGAAAAGCATTGCTACCAGTATCCTACTACCGCTGAAACTAAAGCACCGTAGAATCTGTCCACACAGCACCGTAGCTGCGTAGCTCGTGACAGTGCATCGATTTTCTGAACTTAAACAAATGGTGCTTGAAGACATCCGTATCTACATAAACCATGCAAGCATCACTTAAAGCATCTTAATACGATGTTAAACAGCAATAGAAACATATACACCTCTCTACACACAGTGCAAAAAGATGGTCCTTTTGTTTTGGCTCATACAGATTTTTTTTTGCTTGAATTCCTGTTAATATCAAATACATTCAGTTGAATTCTGACTTGAATTACTCAAACATTCATCAATATATTAAAATAATTCTGCTTCAACTTTGTTCTGGTTTTGTGTTTACAATTGTAAATATTATTTCTAGACAAGAAAATTGTTTGTTGTTATGCACAAATTTAAGAAATTATTTAAGAAATAAAACTTATCTAAAAAAGGAAACCAACTGGTCGTCCATTATTAAGTGAAATCTTGTTTGTGTGTATTTATAATTGCTCTTTGACCAAGCAAAAATATTTTATCTGATTAATCGATTAATCGAAGGAATTTTCAGAATACCCAATTACTAAAATATTTGATAGCTACAGCCATTTAATGTAACGTTTTGAGTAAGAGGTAAAATCTTAAATGTTGACACTACAAGTATAAAATGTATGGTAAGTGAATATCAGTCCTAAGTACTAGTCATCAATTTCCTTGATTAGTAATAAACAGTATCGGCCATGAAAATAAAAAAAAAACATAAGAACTGAACCCTGAATAATAGCACAGAAAGAGTTGATTATCGCTCATGTACACCAGTCTCCAGATGTTTAAAGGAAAGTTCAGCAGAGAAGACAATTCTAAATGTACACAAAGAGTGAGTGAGGAGAGCGAGCAAGAGGGTGAGGGAGGAAGAGAGAGATAAAGGGGGAGAGACACAGATGGGAGGCATCTACCACAGACTGATGTGAAGGATTCCTCTTCCCTTTCATACCTCCTCTCTCTGCCCTCTCAACCCTTCCTGTGCTTACTTGTTCTAGCTCTGCTCTGGCACACAGTACATCTCCATGACTGCTCTCTTTAGGATGACCACAACCTCGGTCTCTGTCTGCTTCTTCTAGGTTTCTGATCAGTACCTGACAGACAGATGCTCAGAGTGCAGCAAGAGATGATGTTGTAAGCAGAAGGAGAGACAGTGTCGATCACAAAAACAAAAGCCATGCAGTGTCAGCCTGGAGAAATAATGACACTGCGCCAGTTAATGTGGGTCACACACACACACACGTTCTTGTGCGGGCATTCAGCCTGCTCGACTGGCTTGTTTAAGATACACAAGTCTGAAGCCAGAAGAAATGACGCCAGTGTTTACATGGAACTAACAGCAAAGAGAAAGGAAAAATGTGACACACACACACACACACACACACACACAAACTGAACTCCAGCTGCACCCTGTGGCAGACTACAGTGATATTTTTGCCATATGTACTACTAGACTCTGTAACATGCTCAATTCATTCAATTCATGTAAATTCCAATATATATATATATAATGGATATAAAAAGTACACAGACCTCTGTTAAAATGTATGGAGCCCCTGAAGGGACTTGATGTATTTTTTTTCCAGATTATAGGGATGTGTTTTTTTTTTTTTTTTGGTTTACTATCTGGTACTATCAGGTGAGCACCCAATAGTATCAGGTGAGCACCCGATACTAACAGGTGAGCACCAGATAGTTTCAGGTGCTCACCTAATAGTATCTGGTGCTCACCTGATAGTACCAGATAGTAAACAAAAAATTAAAAATTGGATACCTATAATCTAAAAAAACACCATGTCCCTTTAGAGGCTCCGTAAAAATGCCAGGTTTTTGCCATTTTAAAAAATGAGACCACGTTAAATAATTTCAGAAGCTTTTTTTCATCTTTAATGTGACCCATAGTCTGTACAACTCTATTGAAAAAAATGACTGAAATAGTTTAGATTAAAAATAAAGTAGTAATATATCTGCATATGCATATTATCTTATAATTGGGGGTATGGCTGTGTTCAGATTCACATTCAAACATGTTTTTAACCCACAGTTCAGCTGTTCTAGTAGGATTTTCCTCATTTTTACATTTTACAGCAAAAGCCACAAAGAGCTTATAAAACATCAAAAAGATTAACTGCTGAACATCAGTCAAGAAAATAGGAAGACATTCACAAGGCATTAGATAAGCCATAGAACACAGTGAAGATGACCATCGAAAAGTGGATCAAATTTGGCAGATTTTACAAAGAACTGGACTTTCCTCAAAAACTGATGAAAAAAGAAAAAGAGAACTGGTCCAGGAGGCTGCCAAAAGGCCTACAGCAACATTAAAGGAGACTTTCTGGTCAGTACTGGTTGTCATACACGTGACAACTATCCTATATTCTTCACACGTCTGGGCTGTGGAGTGGTAAGACATAAGCTTTTACTTACAAACATAAGATCCAAGCCTGGCTGTTTTGCCAAAGTCATGTAGGAAAACATGTTAAGGTCTCATGAGACCAAGGTTGAATTTTTAGCACAAGCCAACACTATCACCAACACAGGATCCACAGTCAAGTATGGTGGAGGCAGCATTATGCTTTGGGGCTGTTTTTCTGCAGCTGGAACCGTTACTTTATTCAAGGTGGAGGGAATTATGAACAGTTCCAAACAGCAGTCAATTTTGGCACACACTCTTTGGCACGGTCCTCTGCTAAAAAGCTAAATATGAAGATTAATTTCAGTACAACAATGACCAAAGCAGACAAAGCATGGCTTCAGCAGAAGATCAAAGTGTTGTGGCCAGAGCCCAGACCTGAATCCAATTGAAAATCTGTTAGTTAACCTGAAGAGGGCTGTGCACAAGAGATGCCTTCAAAATCTGACAGATTTTGAGCTTTTGTAAGGAACAGTGGGCAAAGAATGTGCCATGCTGACAGAATTCCCAAAATCATTTTTTTGAATTTCCCCAATGTGGGACTAATAAAGAATTATTAGTGCTACTGTAACTGTGCAGCATTAGCAATAAGCTAATAGAATCTTCTAGAATTGGAAAACGCCTAGCACAGCTCGTCCCCAAATAGTCTCTGGCCCAGAAGCAGGACATCTCTGGGGAAGTGTGTGTGTGTGTGTGTGTGTGTGGGCTTTGCCTTTATCCTGGACCATATGAGAGTGGAGGCCTTTTTCTCAGAGTGCTAATCTCCACGCCAAGCTATAGCGCAAAGCTAACCGCATCAACACTCGGGGCCAAATCGCACAGTCTGTGTGAACTGGGCATCAGCCGTGGCCTGGAATGCTCTGCCGTTGCGTGGCGTCTATGTCCAGCATGGCCTGTGTGTGTACGCTATAATTAATCCACTGGCAATGCCTGCTAATTCGTGCTTGCCTAGCTTTTGCATCCAGGGTCATTCTGAGCAGGCCGATCTACCGGCCATCTGTTTATATGTGTGTGTGTATGTGTGTGTGAGAGAGAGAGAGCTGATATCAGCCTTTCTGAACAACTGCTGATCATGGAATGGTAAGAAAAGAAAGAGAAGATAATGGAAAATGGGACTGATGAAGGAAGAAAAAGAAAGACCCCCTCATTCACTCATTCATACACTCCATCCCTCCCTCGCTCTCTTGGCACCATCTGCCACCCTTCAGGCACGCCCACACAGAGACCAATCAGCCAATACCAGCCCTTCTGCACTCGAAGAATAAAGTCATTAAACGCCAGGCTTATATAGTTAATCTTATAGTATATTACGTGTCTGCTGCAGCTACAGGTGAACAGTACTTCATAATCCAGAAAACTTTAAGATCTCATCTTTTCAAACTAAACCACTCAAGCTACTGTCTAAGTGAGCTGGCAAGACAACAGAGGGCCTAATTTCCCAATTATCATGAAACTAGCTTTTGCGAAACTGATACACAGAATGTTCCAGTATGCAAATGACCTTGCTAGCCAATTTCCACATTGTTTTCATGAATTGTTCATATTCTCTAATAAAACAACTACTTTAGGTTACAACAACATGACTTACCGCTGGGTTTTAAGATCTTATTAATACTGTACTGTCAAAAATGACCAAGTCAAGAGTTTAAGGGGTTAAACTATAATATACCATGCAGTGTGAGCCAGGCAGACCCGTGACAGCCCTCCTCCCCTCCGCTGTGTCCCACCTCCCATCTGTCCCGGCAGCAATACGGTTAAACACAGCACCCCCCCCCCCCCCAAACCACCGTCATCTATCTCCACACAACAGACATGCATATGCACAAAGCCACACATTGAGGCCCAGGGCCCCGATGGCTGCCGGGATAATAAAAGGCTGATTGATTCATTCGGGACAGCTCCCGTGCGCCCCTCATTTGTCATGATCGCTCGCAATTGATTCCTGATCTGCCCGAATTGTGTGGCGTGGAGAGAAGGCCGCGCGTGGGGCTCAATCAGCCTCCTTTCAGCCGACCAGCAGTGACCGACACGTATGGAAATATCAGATAAGGCCTAAATGTGCATGCAGGTTTACGTCCATTCAGATACAAAGCAAAGAAGGCGATTTGAGGCAGTGATGCATTAGTACAGAGTGGGCTTCAGCTTTAATTGACTAATAATACTGCAGAGTTTACACTGTAGTATAGTACTTATGTAACTAACGTGTACATCCACTACAATTAGTTGTCTGTTAATGAGACGATCAGCTTGCTTTTTATCATCTACATTATTTAGGTGCACATTAAACTGGTGGTTGATGTTATCTGATGGTAACTTAATGCTTCATATTCAAATGTATGTATGATAATTAAAGACCTAGAGGTTGTGCAATAGGAACATTCCTTCTTCTTGAACATACAGCGTCCTCTGCAACTCCCGTAATAACCAATGATATACTGTGAATTTGACATTATTTGTATTAAAACTGTTTATCTACAATTATTGGTATGATATTGGAATCTGCCACAATCACGTTTCATATCAGACCCAATAAGTCCATATCGATGCATTTCTACTCTATAAAACTGAATGCACAAAAATGTCAAAGACTTATACCAACACTGGTCTGCATATTTATCCCCAGCACTCCTAATCCAAACAATCACCTGATCCACAAGCTCTTGTGATTTTAAGTGGGAGTATTACAAAAATAAAATGTGTTACTTTATGTACACAAATTGAGGAAAACCACAAACACTGCTTTAGCATCAGGCGCTAACCCAAAACCTTCTGCTGTGAATTCATCTGCTGAAGGAGGGCCCAGACAAGACGAGGACAGGAGGATGGATACTGGGGGGGGCTGGGTAGAATGGAAGGACAGAGCGAGAGGGGGGGGCTGCTGGAGAAAGAGATGAATCGCGCATTCGGACAGAGCGTAAGCAGCACCAGATGTCCCGCTCCAGATAAAAGCACATGCACTTGAAGTGAAACCATGCAGAATGGAAAAAGGGGGATATCCTTTCATTGTTATTTCTGTCTCAAGGTCTTCTTGTGTTCTCTCTAAAAGGGCACTGAATATGCATACAGGCTCTTTCCGTGGCAAGTCAGGATTGGCTTTTTGAAGGATCCTCAGCTGAGGGTAATGGAGTTCCTGCTCAATGATGCTTCTCCATAGCATAGATCCTTCAACTGAAGGCCCATTTCCTTTACATCCAGACAGTAAAGGAAAGCAAATACACTACCCTGTTTGCTGACAAATATTAAAGAAGAGTGATGGACCGAGTGGTGTTTCACAAAGCAGTTAGTGTTGGTCAAACACAACGAGTTTAAATACTGTAGTTATCTATACACTTTGAGACAAACATTTTAGTTTTAGTGCTTCAACAGACCAGATTTTATAGAGTCTGTAAAAATCACATAAGGAAGAGTGAGCACTATGCTAACTTTGTTGAAGCTTTACAAGTTTCTATTACTTGTTGGCTACAGCAGTTTCTGCTCAAACACATCAACAATGGCTCTCCAAGACACCAGCTACATTTGAGCAGTGTAAATTTGATATTTGCTGAACTTCAGAGTACACAAACAAGAACGCTGATGCCACAAAGCTAATTCCCTTCGACTTCTTTAGCCAACGCAAGCTCAAACTCATAAGACCATGTGACAGCTACAAAAGGTCACTTGCTTGTGTTTACACCCTAATCGGACGGATGGAAGCCGGCCACTATGACTGAGCACGTATCGACTGTCCGTTCTTGTCACTGCGACATGATGGCCTTTTGCTGCCTGTCCTGCAGATTAATATGTGAACATGTACAAACCATCTGCTCGCCTGCAATTGACAAGCAGCAGTCGGCAGGACACAATGAGCCTTTAGAGCCACACTGAACCCAGAGCCCCGAACTGCACGAGCATCACAATGCTGACTCTGTTCATTTCATCCAAGTAAGAAAAACCTGCAAAGGTTTGGCTACCATCAAAAAGCTGTGAGCTAATGCTTTGGGTGTATATATCTCGACTAATGCTGTGTATAGGTCTGATGATGCAGTATGATACTGTGAACAAGGTCGTTCTTAAATTCTAATTTTAGGAAAGCTCAGTGGTGCCTGTTTCTGCTGGAATGATAGAGTCTAATGGCTGAAGATGTTGTGGCTGGGGGTGTAAAGACAGAAAATTAGCCACCAATCTTTACATGTAAAGGACACACCCGCACACAACCAATACTTTGTTTCTGAGAATTGATACTGTATCACAAAACATGACACTGTGATGCCAAAGTGTTTACCGGAATCTGCTCACATGACTCCAAAACATCCAAATTTCAATTCAAAAGTTGACGTACGAGACAGCACGGTGGCTTAGTGGTTAGCACGTTCAGCATGCAGTTGAAAACTTAACTTTAAACCTACAAAACC
>BRDA01004218.1:0-12020 GCA_036984385.1 Crenuchus spilurus | reverse complement strand
AAAAAAAAAAAAAAAAAAAAAAAACTCTACAACAGGTCTCATCTCCTGCCCTACGAGAAGCATATTTCATAAAACATCTTCAATACCTCACCGTAGTTAAATAGTTAAGCTAAGTTATATTTAAGAACAACTTAAACTGGATTTTCACTTTCCATTGCAACACTTCACTGATGTGACTTCATACACATGCTTAAAATAGAGGTGTTGAAAATGTTCTTCAGAGGAAAGCTGTAGAAGAACCAATTTTGGTTCGCTAAAAGCTTCACATAACGTAAAGTGTCTACACCAATGATCATTTTCTCCTATAACTGTGCGTCCAAGCCAACCAGTACTGCACTAAAAATTTAAGGTGTTTTAAGCTAACAAACACAGGCCAGATCATGACGGACCTTCAGCCTTCTGTCCACCATTGGACGCTCCATAAAGACACCCCAAAACAGCTTTGTGCTCAACAATCCCCGCCTCACACACACCTCCCCTCTTTGAGAATGAGAAGGGGGGGGGGTTCTACAGCTGGGTAACAAAGCGTGACCCAGTAATCCTCAGGCCTAACTCAAAGCTGGAACCTCCTCTCTAAGGACTTTATAAGATCCAGGCAGTGGGGGGAGGGGAGATACAAACCCAAACTAGAATTAATTATTCTAATTAAGACACAAACCTGACAAAAGGCAAAAAAGACTGTCAGCTGTGTGCTTGTCGATATATCGTCTACACGATACATCAGTAAAGGTACTAAACAATATTAATATTAACTTTAGTAGAAACTAATGTGTATCAAAAAATACATCATTCAATTTCACCTTCCATATCTTACATCCATACTGTTAACCAAAACTGTCGTGGTTCTCTGGAGCAGTACAACACACAAAAAACACTTTTAGAACAGCAAAGAACCATGCAGAAACTATTTTTGTGCAATATCTTTTAGATGTTAGATATCCAAGACTGAACAAGCACTTGTACTACAAATGTAAACATCTGATAATGTGATACATTTGGAAAATTTCACAATACTGAATTATATCCATCAGCCTGGTGAGGAACTCTGAAGAGCCACCTCTAGCTGTGAAGCTCCTGGCACACTCGTGAGGCTTGGTAAAGTGAAGTTGTCTTCCTTGAACTGAGTGGAGTGTGAAACCCTGGGCTTGCATAGCAGTGAAGGCGTTAAGAAGATCAGAGTGAAGACATTCTGCACCTCATTTGCAGTTTCTTTGTGACTACCATGTTCAAAGGGAGGAAGTCCAGACGTGAAGCAGAGAGAATGATAAAAAACAAGCACTAGCTCTGGCATTATACTGAAGTGTGGCACAGATAAGATCAGGACAGGGGAAACAATATCAAAAAGTCATATCAATACTTTGTATCTACAGTTTTATCCCCGTTGTTGAATTTTTGCACCAAGTTCCACCATTAGGACGTGTGCAATCTGTTTACTGAGAGAAACTGATCTGAATGCAATTGTTGGTTTACTGAATTTAACATAAAACAGAGTAGCCTGTTTTATTTAAATATCTTGTGCTACATGGCTGTAAAACCTTGTAACATTATATGCATTATGATACAGGTGCTACAATACTACAAGCAAGGTGATAACATTTTAAATCTAATTTTACAACAGATAGCTGTGCATCCTTACACTTCTTGTTCACACCGGATTGGAAGAGTCTAATGGCTGCAGATAAATCACAACACTGCCATGCAGCAATTTAAACTGAACCCAAAATAAACCAGTCTGCTGTCAATCTTTGCAAACTAACTAAAAAGCAATACTGCGTGACAAAACAGTGCAACAGTGACAAAAACCAATATTGCAATATTAAAGTATAGTACTAATGCTTTATACAGCTAATAAACAAAACTATTTAAGACATATATATTGACCAGGGTTGTCCAAACTTTTGTATACAACTGCATGGCCATATACATACATACACACATATGGAAAAACTCTCTCCACAGGCATTTGCACACGCTGACTGACCAGTATGAGTTGTCCCCTTGGGGGAAACCTATCACAATATCTGGTTAAATTTAACACAAAGCTGACCAAAGCAAACCCAACAAAGCACAATCACAGCTGCATTATTAGCTCATGCTATGCTGCACTGCATCTCTATTGTTAAACCCCTTCACTACCAGCGTATTAATCCATCCTGTGTAAACAATCCAATCCATTATTCTCTATAAAAACAATCTTCTCTTTTACATGTTGGATAGCCAATGCTTTGTCCTTACTGAAAGACAAAAGGAAGATGAACTTATCCAGCATTATGTTTCCATAATTACTGAACTTGGTCAGCAAGGTCACAAAAATATCCACACATTCTCAGCTGAGAAACTGAATGTACACATTTTTGAAGGTGAAGACTAGCTTCCATTATAAAGGGAAACCTTTCAAGGTTGCTAAATAAGTGAACGTGTTATTTCATTACAGTCAAAGTTATCACATTTCCACGTACCCAGGCCTTTTAAAAGGGACACAGCAGATCTTTGTAAGAATAAACCATTCGTTGGCCTTCTTTATTGAATTAGCTATATGCACGCTTTCACCAGCCTCCTAAGCACTTAAGTTTAATAGGGATTTGGAGGGGGGATCCCATAACTGCTATTTCAAGAAACGAAAGCATACACTACAGCAGGTCTGGTCACAAAGGTGCTTTTTGTTTTCACGTCAGAGTGAGCTCAAACCGGCAGTGACAATGTACAAGTATATAGGATGAGGCTGAATTTCAAGACATTTTGAGTGTTCTGTTTTTCCACAAGCTTCAGACTATTTAACATGAACATCCCTGTGAAGTCTCCTTTAGTGATTTAAGTGGGACTCCTGTAGCTATAACGTACACAAAACTGTGTTGGTGGAGTTTAAACAGACATCGAGAAGCTGTCAAGTTTGTAAGACAATCTAGCACAGCACATATCATCTGATCACTTCGAACAAATCGCCTTCACAAAACAAATCACAACATGCATGACTTCCATTGAACATCGTATGCAAAGATGTCAAGTTCAACATTTAAACCAGTTTCCTCAGAAGCGTTCACACTGCGCGAAAAAAACATGAGCAATATAAGCCAATATGCTCCAAAACACATCCAAGGACTAATTTCTTCATAGTAGATAACATCTCTTCAAAGACACGGGTGTTCAATCTGACTTTCTGTGCCGTTTCTTTGTTTAAAAGCATTTTTAATCTATAACAGGGGCTTTTTCTTCTCCTGCTGCTCTGATTGATCAGCCTGGAGAAGGAGAGGGGGAGGGAGGCACAGCTATTGTGTATTACAAGACGACCATTTCGAGCAAAAGAGCAACGTTTTGTCTTTATACTTCTCCACTTTCGACATAAAATCGAGCTGGAAGATGAATACGACAAATACATGGGCGCACATGTGTTTTCTGTGGACTGTTGGAGATAAACAGAGCGTCCTTTGTCCCGACCAAAGCAGGCAAATAAACAAAAGCCATGAGATTTGGACTCAAGCGGATTAAAGCTGGCACTTCATTACGGAGTGAGGGATATGAGAAAAACCTCGATGCCCGAAAAACGCGCCCTGCGACTTAAAAAAGTGGGTGAAATGCTCAAATAAGGTCTAACTTCGAAGATAGGTCGACTAGCTGACGCTAACGGTTGTTTTTCTGTCGCGCGGACGCTGCGCCTCACCATGAGACATTTAAATCGGGCTGAGGTGAGTTTTCTATTACAAAAATATTGAAATAGTGTTTTTAACAGCTTTTATAGCTTTAGAGTCGAATAAACAAAGAAAAGTGTTGATAATAGCGATTAGCAGTTAGTTCTCCGCGGCGGGGCTATTGTAGAGCCCCTTTAACGTTTAAAAGCCCTCAAACGAAAGTGTTAGCATTGATGCTAACTACAAAACAAACTGTCGAAGCAGTACGAATCAAACTCGATAAAGAACACACAAGTTACATTTCCTTTCTCACACACATCAAAATGCCCTTTTCTCCTGGTTTATTCTGATGAAAACTTCCTCAAGCGAAGCCGAAGCTCACGGACGTTGTTCCAGATTAAAAACCCACTCCTGTCCTCACTCACCCACTTGCAGCACATTATCCACACATCCGCTCTCCAAAAGTCGGATTCCCCGCCGGAAAGGGAGCCCGTCCCCAGCGGCTGTGGTCCCGGCGCTCCCCACCGTGCCCGACAGCCCTCCGGGAGCGGCAGCGGAGCTGGTGCCAGCGGAAGAAGCGTTTGAGCCCGCTGCGGGAGCGTCCTCGCCGGCCGCCCGGCACTGGAACGACGAGTACATGCAGATTTCCCTCTCGTTCCGCGGAAACGACCAGTATACGATGCGGCGCTGCACGGGCTCCGGGATACGCTCAAAGCGCTCCTCCACACGCTCGAAGGCCCACTTCTCCGCCACGGCCTTAGCGGCGCAGTCCAACAGGGATTCCGGGCAGCGAGAACGCGAGCTTGGGAAGCCCGGGCCGGGCCCCGGCCCAGGGCCCCGTGGGGCCGGCCGCAGGCACGGTCGCTTGCTGGCCGGCGGTGAGGCGAGGAGCTGGAGCGGCGGCGGCATATCTCCGCGTCCCTCCGCCATGACAACGCGATAAACACTGACGCGAAGCAGCGGAGAGAAAGCAGAAGAGGAGGCGGAGCACAGACGTTCGGTCTCAACAGCGAATGGATCTTTTCAACCGGGTTTTTTCAAAGTCTCAGTCAAACCGATTCACAGTTTAACTGAATCGAGTCGAGAGTGCACACAAAAAACACAATAAATGTACTCTGTTGTCAGTAAATGTGCATATATGTATACTTTTTACTTATCAATTGTAGACTCACTCGGTCAGCTCGTACGAAAAAAGTTCACTTCTTGAATCCATGAACCGCTGAATCAGACGTACAGCTCATTAAAATGAACACTCTGGAAGAATCGGTTCAGTGACCTGAACAGAAGTTCCCATCGTTGCTGCTACGTCACCACCAATAACAAACGCTTGTGAGCCAATCCCAGCGGTGAAGCGCTCGCGTGCGAGTGGACGAGACTATAATTATCGCGAGAACGGGGGTGTTTCGACTTAATAAAAGTAGTTAATTAAACAGTAAATAAATACTGTAGTTGCTGTTTTTGTTTACGTATTTTTTTTACCACGGTAGTGTCTAAAAACATAATTCTATCATGATGATTTTACTATGGTACATTGTTATGGTATTATAGTACTTTTAGTACTACTGTACACATTCATATATACAGTACATGTACTGTATAACAAAACACCAGACACTCTGCATTCATAAATATTAATAATCTCTCCACAACCTTTAGCTCGATATTGCACAGCGCTCATTTCATGTTATATTGTAATTTCTTACATTTAGCACACTCTAATTTATGATTTATATATCTTTCTATATTTATATCTTGATTTATTTGAGTCATATACCATAGTTATAGATAGATAGATAGATAGATAGAGTATGTGTTGAGTATCTCATAGATACTGAATGACAAAGCTGTTTTTATTTTACATCATGTCAAGTCAAGCAAAGCTTTAGTGTAATTTCAGTTTTATTCAAATATGCAATGAAATGAAACAGTATTCCTTCTGGGGAGTATTTAACAAGCAAGAATTTTCAGTTTGGGAAAAGAAGCAGGATATGCGTATTGGATGGTCCTCAGTGTTAGGCTTAAGATATCTGGCTAGAAATCCTGTGGAATATGTTCTATGGAGCAACACAATAAAAGTACAAACAATATGAAGCCATACATATGAACATACAATGGCTATGATAAATACAGTACAGGTCAGCAGCTCTCAAGAAAATACAGCAAAATATACCAAATACAGCATATAGCGTCAAATTGCTGCAATTTATGAAAAAAATATTAAAAGTTACAGTGTAAAATGTACACTTTTGGTGTTTGTTATTACTAACCCTGTAAAGCTGTTTTGTGACATGTAAAAAGTGCTTTATAAATACATTTGACTTTGACCGACACTCAAAAATAGTAACACAGTATACAGTATTCGGAATTTTTATTAACCTTTTTATTTTAATTTGAAATAATACAGTACCATAGTAAACAGCAGATGAAAGTGGAATAAACAAAGTTGACCCCATTACCTGATGGCCCATTATACCATCACTCACCTTTCAGCAGTTCATGAACCTAGACAGGCAATCAAGACCAACAAAATGCAAATTAAGTTCACGCTCCTTTCTTCAAATCTTCCCAGAATGTCAAATAAACATTCTCTAATGTGGTATGTAACAGTCAAACTGAATGTAGGGGAGGATATCCGGTGTTTCCATGTAAAAAGTCATTTCAAAATCAAGCAAATTTTTTAAGCATCACAGTGTGTTTCTAAAAGAAAGCAACTTAAATATTGAGTTATACAGAACAGAAGTAAGTTTGTATGACAAACCATGCTGCCTGAAATTACACTGAGTTAGAAAGGGTCAGATCGGTCAAATGTTGAAGAGGAGGAATCTGGACAACTGAATTAAATTTGGGATGTAAGGAGAAAATGACAAATGGTCATCCAGGATCACACCAAGTCTTCTTGCTCTTCAGATGGTAAAACTATGGAGTTTTCAAACAACATAGGAAGTTCAAGATGCAAACTAGTGGCTCTGGGAATAAACAGGAGCTCAGTCCTGCTAGGGTTGAGCTTCAGGTGTTGGGTTGTCATTTATGTAAAGTTGTCAACCAAACATGCTGAGATGCAGCTGGATACCTGAGTGTCAGAAAGAGGGAAGGAAAACATCAGTTGAGTGTCATCAGCATAACAGTGGTAGGAAAATCCTGAAAGAGAATGAGTGTATAGTGAGAAAAGAAGAGGACCCAGTACTGAGCCTTGTGCATCACCACTGGAGAGCCTGCAGAGAGTGGATGTGGATCCTCTCCATGTTACCTGGTATGACCACCCCTCTAAATATGATTTGAACCACTTCCATGCAGAGTCAGCGATCCCGAGGATGGAAAGGAGGATCTCCCGATTGACCATGTCAAAGGCTGCAGAAAAGTCAAGAAGGATAAGAACCGATGACAGTCCAGTAGATCTAGCTGTCTTGACTTCAGTTTCAGTTGAGATAACTGGTTTGAAGCCAGACTGGTTGGGGTCCGGGAGTTGGTTCTGGGAGGAAAAAGACAGACAGCTGGCCACAGATGGTACATTCTAGAATTTTTGAAAGAAAAAACAAGAGTGATACTGGTCTGTAGCTGCTGACATCTGCTGGCTTCTTCAGGATGAGAACCACCCTAGCAGTCTTGAATGCAGATAGAACATAACCTGATGACAGAGAGCTGTTTATGATAGAATAAATGAAAGGTAGAAGCTCAGGAGAGATGGACAAGAGCTCTGTTGGATAGTATGGGATCCAGTGGGCAAGTTGGGTTGCAGGATCTCAACAGCTGTAGTATGTCATCTGCAGAGAGAAAAAAAAAACAGATGAGTCGTTTATGAGCACGATGAGGAGAACTGATGGAGGAAGTAGAGGTTGAGGAGAAAGACTCACAAAACTTATCAACCTTCTCCTCAAAGAAGGTGACAAAATCTTTGAAAGTAAGGGAAGAGGGGGAGGGTTGAGGAGAAAATGCTTAAAAGCTTGCCAGGTTCAGATGCTGAATGAGTTTTTCAGGTTAGTATTTTGAACTACTGTAGATGAGGTTCTCATAATGTTGCAGCAATGTTACTGGAATGTAAAAAATGTTACATAAAACCGTTCTAGAAAAACTGACAAATAAAACGTTCTAAGAACCCAATTTGTAACATGTGTAACATTTAGAAAACATTCTACTAAACACTATTAGCTGGGTATACAGTAATTGTGTGAATAATACTACACAAATGCTAATACACTAATGCTTCAATAATTATTTAATACTTTATATTACCGTATAGAGTGTTTACTGCATCATTGTATTCTGTTATACGATGTATGCAGAGTGTATGCGGACATATGAATGTCCATAAAGGGACAGTAGATGACCTATACATGATACCATTGAGTTGTTGTTATTATAAGTAGTCTGTTTGGCTTTGTCTGCTGAAAGGAGCATTTATTTGAATTTGGACTCTCCCACCATTCAGCTGTTTCAGATACACTCAAAGCTTCTTTTCAGAATTTCTCTCTCAGTTACGATCCCATAGCGCGCGCACGCACGCACACACACACACACACACACACACACACACACACACACACACACACACACACACACACACACACACACACCAGTCCAAGAGTGTGAGGGCCTCTCACCTTGTGGCCCCGAAGCAGACAGTGAAAGACCCTCCTGCAGGCTTGTCGTTGTCCTGCCATTTTTCCTCTGTCCTCTCACAGCTCCTCGGCTTTCGAGCTGCTTTTTTCTCAGCCTGTTGAGACAGTTTCACCTCATTGTCCCCCAAAAAAGTGGGGAGGGATCTTTAAAGCTTCTCCAGGACCTTTGAAGACTCTGAGCTTGGAAGTCCAGCTGGGAGCAGGGCAAGAGATGTGAAAAGAGGGACTCTCTCTCTCTCTCTCTCATCCACCCTGGGTGGCCTCTGTGCTAAACTCCTCCAGTTTATTCACTCTACACTATGTCTGTATTCTGGCTGGCTGGTGAGAAAGACATTTAGTACGAAATATACATATGTTCCTTCTACCAGCCCTGCTGCTGTCTGTAGTGGTTGTATTATTTTTATAGCTCACAGTAAGTCATACACTGTGTCCTAAACCTCATCCACTAGTCTGTGAGACCTTCATTAAGATCTGGTTGAGCTTTGAGTGAGGTTATAGAACAGGTAAACAAACATCATACCACTGGTTCTTTTAATAGGACTTGTTCTTTAATCATACAGACCTTTAGATAAGACCACCTAAAGTTTTGTTCACCACTGAAGGACAATAATTTATATATATATATGGATCTGAATGTGTGTGTCTGTATTTGTATGTGTAACTGGATCTGGATTTGTGCAACTGTGTATCTGGATGTAGTTCTGTAGCTGGATTTGTATATCTAGATCTGGATCTGTATATCTGGATCTGTGTATCTGTGTCTGGGTATTTAGATCTGGTGCTGTAAATCTGGATCTGGGTATGTAGATCTGGAGACCTGGATCTCTGTATCTGGATCTTTGTATCTAGATCTGTATAGAACATATAATTAGTTCATTCTGAATAACACACTCATATTTGGTTACACCCCTGATTCCTGTATATGAGGCCGGTTCTTGTGCTGCGTCGAGGCTGTGTAAATCCTGTCTAAAATACACTTTGTACATCCACGTCAGTGGGCGGTGTTATTACAGTGACTTGCCTTTCAGCTCTAGAGTATGCACTTGCTTGTTTGCTTTAACATGTTTGTTTGTTTGTTTGTTTGGTGGTTCTTAAGGAGACAGAAACAGCAGGTGTGTGGAGAGGTAATGAGAAGACTCCATTTTGCTGGATGTCGTATCCCAGCATGCTCGCTGCTGTCTAGTCGAGTGCACCGAGTGAAAGATGACAAGCTGACAGCGCAGCATACACAGGATACGTACGTGTGTGTGTGTGTGTGTTTGTGTGTGTGAGTGAAAGTGGGGGTGTTGTCACTTTTGGTGCTTTTCAAAGTGCCTGGAAACCTTGGTATTGGGAGATGTCCTTGAGCACTGGAGACATCATCTGTCTCTCATGGATGCCCATATGCTAACCACAGGGCTTATTATTCATGTGCGACGTTCTCCAAAAAAAAAAAAAACAAGCCCCACACATTTTCACACCTGACCATTGCTATTGTTACATTTTACAAATCATTATTTGTACAACATATACATTTTTAGTAATAGTAATTACAGGATTATTAACCATGAAGTGTCCATATGCTACATGTTTAATGACTTTTTCCTCCATCTAGGTCTAATTATGTACATTTATGTGTCATTCAAGTTTGCATTTGCATTTTCAAACCTCTTTATCCCTTAGAATTAAATGTAGATACTCTGCATTTAAGATAAACAATTACTAGTGCATGTCCAAAAAATGTGAATATTGCATAAAAGTAAAAAAAATACTTTATTGCTATTATATAACATCAATTACTCACACTGTAGCTACTACCGCCAATGTACTTTTATACTATTATATAAGACTAGTTACTCACATTGTAAGTACTACTGCTAATGTACTTTAACACTATCATATAACACCAAGATTTGTTTCCTTCTATAAAGTTTAGAGATATGAGGTTATGTTATACAGCATATAGTGTTGTACAGTCGATACAGTACATTACAACTGTTTACAATAATGTTACTCTAACACAATTAGTGTATATTACCTATTCATTATCGTAACAACTGACCATTTTAATTGTGCACTCTATATACAGTCTTAAGCTCATTATTTAATTATTATTTCATGTTTATAAAACTTCATTATAATGAATAATTAATAAATACAAATAAACATAATACAGTAAACATTTAGTTACACATGTTCTATTGCATGCATGTTTCCATCAGCAACACACTTGAGTTACTATAATGAAGTATTGATTAAAATCAGGCATTGATAATTGATGATAACTACAAATAATGCTGGACTCACATAAAGTAAGTAGAGGTTTGGAAAAGTTAATTCAACACATTTACATACAAAACATCTGTACTTACTGTAATGTTTTTGGGGTTACAGTCTTCAGAATGTTCCGTTTGATCAGGAAGGGTGTGCTTGTTTTTTGATAAAAAGTTTTTTGGGGGGAATCAAGAAATTCAGTTTTTCTCGTTAAGAATGAATAGAGTGAAAAGTACACGTACTTCTACGCAACCAACAGACAGTTTTACATTCACTATCTCAGGGAAGACCCCCAAGCATGAATTCACTGTTGTTCTGACCTGCATTCGTTTGTCTTTTTTCCCCCATCCCTCATCCCTCCCAAAGAGTCTCACCAATTTTTGGCCATAACTAAACCTACAGCTACCAAACTGCAAATTTTCACTCAGGACAGATCCCAAAACTCAGATCCACAGCTGTACTGACCTGCACTTCTTTATGATTCATACATCCCTTGTTCCTTCTGCCATTCTGCGTTTTTTTAAGCTTGTACATACTGAACATATTGTGTTTATAATATAAACAGTCCTGGTTTCTGTCTCAGCTTGATCTTAACTTATGAAATGTGAATGAAGTGTTCTTGTCTTTTTAAGTAAGCATAAGTGATCAGTATTGGGAGAGGCCTGTGTCCACCCCACGCCGCCATGTCCACACAAATCGAACAATGGACCAAAACCTAATGGAGGATGCTACCAGTTTCCAAGGCAACGATTATGATAGATTTGGGGGAGACAAGACAGGTAATTGGAAAAAGATTGATGGGGGGACAAGAGAGTGGGGAGAAAAAATCCTATCAAAGGAAGTCTCTTTGGGAATAACTATAACAGCGATCAGAGCCCGCATTCTTTCAACTGTCACGATCCCTCTGTCCATCTATTTCAGATAAAGGCGCAATCCACCCGCTTTGACACGTCCGACACCTCCGCCAACCCTCTACAGTAAAAGGATCTGATATGATTTGCACTGAATCTTGCTGCACTGTTTTACACTGAAACTATAACTGGACATGAATGTTTTTATTTCAAAGATTAATTTAGGAGCCAATCATTCACTTAAGTGATTCATTCCTTCTGAATCACACAGCATTCCAGGAAACTAGTGCTTCAATATCAGGATTATAATCAGACAGAAATTATCTACATAAATGTACAGGTATAAACAGACCACATTAGACAGATGTTAAGATAGAATAAATGTATCTGTCTCTCACATTCAACAACCAAAGTCATCCCAACCCAGTCAAAACCCCATCCAATATAACCAAAATCACATATCATACAGGCAAAGTCCCAGCCAATACAACCAAAACCACAATACAGCCAAAAACACACCCAATACAGCTCAAACTTCACCCATTACAACAAAAAACACACCCAATACAGCTCAAAGTCCACCCATTACAACAAAAAACACACCCAATACAGCTCAAACTTCACCCATTACAACAAAAAACACACCCAATACAGCTCAAACTTCACCCATTACA
>BRDA01004217.1:198-10980 GCA_036984385.1 Crenuchus spilurus | reverse complement strand
CTCTCAGTGCAGTAGTAGAGCCAGAAGAATTTTCTATCAGTCTATTGTAATGGCCTACATTAGTCTAGAGTAGGATATTTTTTGCTCAAGTGTCTTGTTGGCTGGCCTGATTAATTCAGAAGATGCTGCTTTCAACAATGTTTTGCTCAAGCTTTCCCCGAGACCACAGCACAGGCCTTTATTCGAATAAAAACTGTCAATTCACTGTAATTTTACTCATCTTACTGGCTTTTTACACACTATAAAAAGTAAAAAATGAAAGAGTTTGCTAATGACACTGATGTGTATGTATTACAGGTCTATGTTATGATGGAGAAGATGGTTGATTCTTTCTGTGATCTGCTTGATGAAGCTCAAGAGAATGAAGATGACCTTCAGAAATTCTACTGAATAATACATTTACTGAAACTCATCCCATTGAAACAAACACTAAAAATAAACAAAACATCTTACTACATTAAAAATGACAGAAATTAATTTTTACAAACACCCTACTGATAACATCCCCTGCTCTCAAATTCTACTGAAATAAATACCAATTACAATACAATTACATTCAATAGAAACAAAACACTTTTTAAACATAACATCAAGATAACTACTGACATAAAACAAATCTCACTGAAATTAAACTTAATGTCACAAACCTTAATTGTTTCATAAATTAATCCTAAACTAAAATGGCTCTGACAATATTTTTACTGAAATACATTTCACTACTACAAACTGATAAAAAATCCATTAAAAATTAATCTTACCAACAAAAATTATATGTAAACAAATCTCACAGAGATAAATTCTAATGACAAATCCTAGTAACACAAATACCACTGGCACAACTTTTATTCAAACAAATCCAACTGAGAAATTCTACTGAAATAAACCTCACTGGGACATTTTCCCAATCTGGGAAGATACATAACATCTTCCCATATCTGCAACTTGTTTGCATGTTTTAGTGTCTATAAATGTTTAATTTATTACCTGCAGGCTTCCATTAAGCTAATGGTTTCCTCTGAGTAACATCATTACCTGCTCAGTATTTACACATTACATGTCATCACTTACGTGGTGTGCGTCTTCCTACACTCGACACTGATTGGTTTGTAGAAGGACGTCTTGGCTGTAATGTTAAAGGGACAGTTTTGTTGGTATCTGCAGACTATTTAGGGGCACACTCACTTGCTGGATTTCAAGAGTCCTTCAATGTTGAGAAATTTTGCAGATTTTGTTTGGCAAATTGTGCAGACATTCAGCAGTATGATGTCAGAAGTGGAAATTTTATTTGGAGAACACCAGAATCGTTTGATGAAGCTGTTAATGTGCTTAAGATATAGAAACTTTCAAAAAAAATGGAACTATAGGTGGCAATGGACATGAGAACTGGACACTTCTGAGATTTCTCCCACTGTTGGTTGGTCACCTTTTTCCAGAAGATGAAAAAACATGGCATATAGTTCTTGAATTAAAAGATATTGTTGAGTCATTAGCCAGCTCCTCATTCACAACAGAAACCTTGTGCTACCTACAAGCCAAAATCTCTGACCACTGACAGTTGCTTTTGGAAGTTTTTCCATGTACTAAATTGTAGCCTAAACATCATTATATAGAACATTATCCTGTGCTAATACAAAAATTTGGACCCCTAATTGAATTTTGGACAATAAGATTTGAGGCTAAACATTCCTTCTTTAAAAAGGTGGTTCATGATACATGCATCTTCAAAAACATCCTGCATACTTTAGCCACAAGACATCAGCTAATGTTGGCATATTATTTGGAGATGCGAAATGTCTTTAAACAAAGTATCAGAACAGGCAAGGTATCTGTTGTATCTGTGGACATTTTGCATGCTAATATCAAAGTGGCTCTTTCAAAAAAAATTTAAACCCTGCTTTTGGTTACATTCACCTCCACTGTTTATTTAAATGGAACAAAATATTCCAGTGGAATGGTGCTCTCATTTGGACACTTGAAATCTGTTTAGTGAATGGAAATGTTTTTTTCATCTTAGAAATGTTTATAGCTGCCTTCTTGGAGCATCTACAGTGTTACCAGCTCATCAAAAAAGACCCTGTAAGTAAGTAAGTAAATTTTATTTGTATAGCACTTTTTTGAGCCATCGCTCCAAAGTACTTCACAACTTAAAAATAAAAAATAAAATACAGATTAATAAAGTAAAAATAGAAAATTTTACATAAAATACATAACATAAAAACATAAAAGAATTTAAAATATAGAAGTAAAATAAACTAAGTAAAGCCCCCCACACACATTACTAATACTGATTGTTTAAAAAAGCCTGCGAGTAAAAATGGGTTTTCAAAAGCTTTTTAAATGATGACGTGGAATCTGAAAACCTGATGTTGCTTGGAAGACTGTTCCAGAGTTTAGGTGCATACACAGCAAATGCACAGTCCCCCTTTCACTTACATTTCGTTCTCGGCACCATCAAAAGCCCTTTTGTAGTTGTGGTTGTTGATCCTGACCAGCTGAATGACTACATCCCCCTGGCCGCATACCTTGTTGATGGAAAGCTGCTTGTCACGCCATGATACAATAAGGTACAAGTAAACACACCCCTTCTCATTTTTAAAACATTTATACTGACCTAATGCATTTTCATTATAGTACTTTTATTGTATGCTCATACTGATTTAAGTTACTTTCAATTGTATGTTTTTCTCACACTGTTACAGCAGTTAGTGCATCCAAGATGCTTCTTAGAGTTATTGTGTCACCTGAGGAGATAAGACGTGTCACCCTATAAAGTTTTCCTGGGTCCGTCAAAGAACTGTGTGAACCATTGCGTACCAATCTGGGCTTGCAAGGAAATTTCATTCTTCAGTTTGAAGACCCAGACCTTGGCATTGAGCTCTGCAATTTGACTGATACAAAAGATCTACCAACTGATCGAGCAACACTCAAAGTTTTGTTCACATTATCTGATTCAGTGTCTGACTCAACTTTAGATACTGCAAGCTTAAGTTCTCAAAGCAGTGCTTCTTCGGTGGAATGGCCAGACCCCTTTGTTATTCCTGATTTCTCTCATGATGTTGAACTTAAGCTGAGTGCTGCAAATGATGCCTATGCCAAGGATGGAACAGTCATGATCATCCCCAAGTGAAATACTTGAAAAACTGGCTGATATGATATCTAAAATCACTCCCTATCCAAGTAAAGACCATTATGAAAGTGTAGCCACAGCTCTTGTAGCAAGCACCCTAGTCTTAGAGAACCAGGTTCTGCAAAAGTATGGTATTGCTGGGTATTCAGCTTGAAATTTAAGATGGGCAATTATTGTTAGAGACTGATGGCAGCTGGGTGCCCTGAAGTTGTTGTAAATAAGAGAATTCTGCAAAAGGATGGTATTGCTGGGTATTCAGCTTGAAATTTAAGATGGGCAATTATCGTCAGAGACTGATGGCAGCTGGGTGCCCTGAAGTTGTTGTAAATAAGAGAAAGGGACAGTTGAACAGCAAGGGAATCAAGAGGTCGAAGAAGGGAGAAATCCACTACTTGACAGATCCACCCACAGACCAAAGTGCAGAGACCTCGGAGGAGAAATGGAAGACGTATTTGCAGAAACTTGATCTAGACTTGCAGCTCTTGGATGAACTGATGGCTGCAACATTCTCTCAACGAAGGAAGGAAATCATTGGTGATGAGCCACTCATCTCTGTGGTCATGGAACGATGGCCTGCATTGTTTAGTGAGAGACAGGTAACTGATGCCATGATTAACAGCAAGGGCATTCTGCATTTTTATACTTGAGCGTTAATGTTGTCTGGGCAAAGTAATCTACATTATATTTTATACTTTGTTGCTTTTTAAATAAATCCCCTCTTCTGTCTTGCCGTATTATCTTTTCCAGATAATTGCAGTTTGCTAGAATCATCACCACTGATCTGTTGCAGTCCTTCCTGGATGGATTAGATGCCTTGCTGCCAAATCTCTTGAAGCTGTACAAAGCAGCTGTTTCATCAAACAGGAGGTTGAATTTAAAATTTTGGACTAAAACTGCATAAACACAACTTTGCTTAATTGCAAAACTAGGTAATGTATAACAAATTACTCAAACCTTA
Organism: Crenuchus spilurus; assembly: GCA_036984385.1. NCBI lineage: Eukaryota > Metazoa > Chordata > Actinopteri > Characiformes > Crenuchidae > Crenuchus > Crenuchus spilurus. Next base: position 6,895 of record BRDA01004217.1, on the reverse strand, counting down.
TAAAACAAACTTTAAAATCTGCACTGAAATAGTTTTATATTCCACATTAAACAAAAGTTTGTTTTACAATGTTTGAGTAATTTGATATAGTTTTGTAAGCAGAAAGCTAAGTTGTGTTTATGCAGTTTTAATCCTAAAGTCCTAACATTTAGGACAAAAACTGCATAAACACAACTTGGCTTAATTACTCAAACCTTGTAAACAAACTTTAAAATCTAAACTGAAAGAAATAGTTTTATGTTCTACATTAAACAAGTTTGTTTTACAATGTTTGAGTAATTTAATATACAGTTTTGTAAGCAGAAAGCTAAGTTGTGTTTATGCACATTTATTCCTAGTGTTTATTATGGTCAGTAAAAATGTGTTCTGAAGTTGCATATTTCACTGAATAGTTTTAAAAATGTTTTCAACTTGTGTACAACTTACAATTTTTGAAGATGTTTCAAGTGGCAGTGAGAATGCTGAAACATTGTAATATATTCAAATAAGTGTTATTTTTGAACAAAAGTTGTAAGTTCATTATTGGCCAATATAAAAGAAAAAAATAGTACTCAAAGTAAAATAAGTGAAGTTAATATAGTGGAAGTTTTCTTAACTTGAAAGTGTGAGTCAAAATAATTGAGAAACTATATGTTACATTGACTAGATGGTAAGCTTTCTATAGTGGATAATGTAACAATGTGCGTTGCATCAACTCAGTGTATGAAGTTGGAACAACCATTTAACAATAGTTAAAGTTCAACTTGATTTTTTAAGTTGTAACAAAGTTTATCTTTAAGTTGACTTTACTTTGCATAGTAAGGCAGCAGGTGAACTTTGGTTTCTGAGTTTAACTGACTAGAAATGTTTTAGTGTATATTAACATGTAGTTTGGAGATTTCATGCAATTACCTTCATCCCCTAAGGGGAGTTTGTTTTGTGGAGAAAAGAGATGGAGCCAAAAATCATATACAATAAAATCTGGCATGTTTGTTTAATAAAACAAAAAGTGTTTATTAAAGTTTTATTTAAGTTCTCATTTTGGTCCTAATATTTCACATGTATATAATTCATCATACCCAGGGGTGGATTTAACCAACATGCAAACCACGCAATTGCTTGGGGCCCCCTGCTGGCCAAAAGAGGTTGGCAAAAAAAGACAGTTTTGGTTCTCTGCTGATTTTTCCATCCAAAAACAGTGTTACGCTATATTAAAAAGAGACGGGTCGAACATTAGGACCCAGCAAAAAACAGCCACTCAGTCAGACTCCTATTTCTCTTTAGACCGCTCACAAGCTCATCGGCTCTGTTCTTGCTAATGTGTGATTGGCCATCCCAGCTGTCACTCTGTCAGCGTCTGGACTTTCAAACCATCCATCCATTATCACACCCTCTTAATCCTTATCATGGTTGCAGTTTTGATTTGGCCTGTAGTCCGTGTTCACCTGCTTTTCTCTCTCTCCCTCTCTGCGTGTGCGCGAGTCTGTGATAAGCCATCCATTTACATGCCTCTAAGTTTAACTATTATCAAAATAATTCAGACTTCCTGCTTATTTTTACAGAAAAATTAGGTATAATTATGGGTGTATGTTGATCATACAGTCCAAACATATGTGTAAAATTGGTGTTAATGAATTGAAGTTCATTATCAAGGTGAAACACAGAATTGGGTGATAATTTTATATTGCACGATTTTAACAGTTTATTACTATTTGATAATTAATATTTAATGATTAATATTTTATTTTAATAATAACATTTTTTTTTGTTATTATTAGTATATTATTAATATTAACTAGTAATTCCTAATAAAATATGAATAATAATCATTTATGTTTACACTGTACCGCACCATAATCATAAAAAAGAACCTGTTTGATCAGGGCCCCAAAACATGACATTGCTTGGGGCCCCAGAACTTCCAAATCCACCCCTGATTATACCAACACTAAATAAACTGGAGACACAATAAAATCAAATGATAAAGAAATGCGAAAACTCCCAACACTAAGAATTACTGTCAATAAACAACAATAGTACAATTTAATAATTGATTATAAGATTGATTAGCTATAAACCAACATCTGAAATTCTGAATTACAGCTTTATGATTAATGCCAAATAACATGAGTTATGAATAGTGCAGGGGTGGGAACAAGCATAATCGTCCAGTAACCAGTTGAGAGCAAAGATGATGCTCAAGGAGAGGTTTATGCTCTCATTGCTGGAAATTCAATAACCCAGCCTCCCTCAAGCTAATCAGTGCTGATCATACACACCAGTTAAACTCTGTATTTAAGACCTTAAAGCAGCCCAATTATCATACACAGGGTATCTGTATGGTACATATGTGCATAAATTGCAGTTAAACAAAAAATGTGATGGCATAAGCAAGTCTTTTGAGAAATCAAAGCAAATCAAACATAACTTGGAAAAATTCAACATTTTCATATTTACACATTGACATATTTTTATGTGATAATATTTTCATCACTTGAGTTCAGATGTAAGACTGCAGTCATTCAGAACATCATAATGTACCTGGGTATTTACACTGCAGAGCATTCACGTAAACCAGTCAAACCACAACTCATATTACAAAACAACACTGCCAATGAATGTAGGTGGACACTGGACACTGTACAAAGAAGGTGAGAGGATTTGTAGTGAACAGTGACTGCTGATGGACACAGGTGTGACTGGCTGAAGCAGATGAAGGGGTAGCTGAAAATGGTTCACGGCATTGTTGCAGGTACAATAAACTGTGCAGTAGTCATAGTAGTCATACATGGTTGAACAGGAAGGGAGCCTCTGTTAAACTGAATAAAGAAATGGTGTAATTAATTTGTCCATTTGCACTCATACTCTGCATAGTTGAGGCTTTTTGGTCAAAGCCTTTACTACAGCATAGTCACTATTTTGTGTGAATACGCTGGTGTGCTTGGAGATTAAAATTCTGAATAAACCTCTTCCCACACTCTGAGCACTGATACGGTTTCTCTCCGGTGTGAATGCGCTGGTGTTTCCTGAAATTGCTCCGATCAGTAATATGGTTTCTCACTTGTGTGAATACGCTGGTGTACTTTGAGATGACTCATCTGATTAAAACTCTTCCAACACTCTGAGCAGTAATACGGTTTCACTCCTGTGTGAATACGGTAGTGATCTTGGAGATGACTCTGTTGATTAAAACTCTTTCCACACTCTGAACAGTGATACGGTTTATCTCCAGTATGAATGCGCTGGTGTTTCTTTAAATTGTACTCATCAGTAAAACTTTTCTCACATTCTGAACAGCAATACGGTTTCACTCCTGTATGAACACGCTGGTGTCGGAGATGACTCTGTCGATTAAAACTCTTCGAACACTCTTTACAGTGATACGGTTTCACTCCTGTGTGAATACGCTGGTGTGTTTGGAGAGTACTCTGGTGAGTAAAACTCTTCCCACACTCTGAGCAGTGAAACGGTTTCTCTCCTGTGTGAATGCGCTGGTGTTTCTTTAAATTGTGCTCATCAGTAAAACCTTTCTCACATTCTGAACAGTGATACAGTTTCACTCCTGTATGAACACTCTGGTGTCGTTGGAGATGACTCTGTCGATTAAAACTCTTCGAACACTCTATACAGTGATATAGTTTCACTCCTGTGTGAATACGCTGGTGTGCTTGGAGATTACTCTGATGAGTAAACCTCTTCCCACACTCTGAGCAGTAATATGATTTTTCTCCTGTGTGAATACGCTGGTGGTGTCTGAGATTACTCTGTTGAGTAAAACTCTTCCCTCAATCTGAGCACTGATAGGGTTTCACTCCTGTGTGAATACGCTTGTGTGTTTGGAGAGTACTCTGTTGATTAAAGCTCTTTCCACACTCTAAACAGTGATATGGTTTTACTCCTGTGTGAATTTGATGGTGGTGTTTAAGGTGACTCTGTTTATTAAAACCCTTCCCACACTCTGAGCATTTAAATGGTGTCACTCCTGTGTGAATACGCTTGTGTGCTTGAAGAGTACTGTGTTGAGTAAAACTGTTCCCACACTCTAAGCAGTGATATGGTTTTTCTCCTGTGTGAATATGCTGGTGTGATTGGAGATTACACTTTTGATTAAAGCTCTTCCCACATTCTGAACAGCAATATGGTTTCACTCCTGTGTGAACAATGTGGTGTTTGGAGACTATCATGAAGAGTAAAACTCTTCCCACATTCTACAACAATACGATTTCACTCCTGTGTGAATTTTTTGATGTCGTTGGAGATAACTCTGTTGATTAAAACTTCCCACACTCTGAACAGTGATGTTTGCCTCGTTTTTCTGTTTTCTTGCATTTGTCTGTGAAATGTATCACAATGCAGAGTATCAGAAGATTGTGAAGTTACACTTGATGCCACATTCTCTTCTTTTATCTCTACTGATTTCAGCATGGTAATGTATTCCTTTTGGTAGTATCTCCTGAGGTCTTCGTGGAAGCTGGCACAAGGAATGGGAAAACTTTTAGCAGGAAGGTGTTATTTTCTGCAGGAAAAATATAGAAAACATGTCAAATTTAAAGGTAATACAACATTTATAAGCAGATATTTTGAAGGGAACAGATCATCAAATATCAGAGATTATTTCTGAAAGTCACTGGGCCAATAAGCATTGTCATTTTGTTGTATAACGAGAGTAAATTATATGATATATTCTCTTATTTATACAGAATGCAATCATTGTGATTGTGTTTGTTTTAGTTGCTCTATTTATTATTCTCAGACTTCAGGTTTTACATCACAAAACTGCATTTCATTTGCAAATTCCATTACCCGGAACATCTATCCATTATCACGCCAGCTTAATCCTTATCAGGGTCCAGATTAGTATCCTACCCTCTCACTGGGTGCAGGGCAGGGCATTAAACTATTCAACTAAGCCAAGGATAGGGCACCAATCCATCGCTGGGTGCACACGCGCACATGCACACATACACACGGTCAAGTTAGAGTACCAAATCCACCTAACCTCCATGTTTTTGGACTGTGGATGGAAACCGGAGACCCTGGAAGAAACACACGCAGACATGGGGAGAACATGGAAACTCCACTCAGATGAGGTCCCGAACCCAAGACCTCAGCACTGAGAGGCAAACGTTCTTACATGGAACAGTTAGTGTCAATTGATGAAAATGTATGAAATCAATTAGAGCTTGTTTATTTGAATTAGTCATATAACATCTCACAAAAAATATGGAATCAAGAATGTACACCACTGGTGGTAATGCAATGTTTTCCTAGAGATATTCATTACAGTCAAACAGCATAGAACTGAAGCTCTGTTAACCACCCCTCAAAACGTGTGCTTGCAAATTTTTGTTTGTGTGAATTGTGGGGACAGTACATACACTGACTCAAAGTTAAAACCTTAACCTTAACCTCAGATCATGTCTTTATTTTAAAATTTCAGGATTTACATTGCAGGGAGCAGCTTTAGTCCTACAAAAATTTGGGGCTAAAGGCTTATCTTTTTAGGAAGACATATGGACAATAAATTATCATACTTTAATTGGTATTATTTTATTATCTTTAATCGATTTTTTATACTGTGAGCACTTTGAAATTTGCTACAAATGAAAAGAGTTATAAATCCCATGTATTATTATTAGGGGTGGGACTTTAACACGTTAATTTCCATTAATTAATTATGGGGAAAATAACAAAATAAAAAAATTAATGCATTTTAATTACACTTTGCACCGTGGAACGTTTCTCAGTGCAGGAGTTCCAGGCTGTATGATTATATTGACACACAATGTGATGAGCATGATAGAGATGATGGAAGAGACTGTGCTAGTCGATGGGAAATTTAAATACAAGAAAACAAAAATAATGTTATTTGCACTTTATGCAGGAAGGAGTTTGCTTATCACAGGAGCACTTCCACCCTTCATTACCACCTCAACACTTCATCAACCAAACTTAAATTAATATTTCTCATGTTAAATATTGAAATGTGATTAAAATGTGATTAATTTCGATTACTTAATTACAAAACTTCTAATGAATTAATTAGATTATTTTTTAATCAAGTCCCACCCCTAATTACTATTATTGTTATTATTATTATTACAATGAATACAGGTCTACACAAGCTGAGTGTTTAAACAGGTTTTGGTCTCCACATGACATAAAGCTGGTACATACACACAAACACACTTTGTAGCACTATACTAGTGAGGACATTCACACAGCTGTAATATAACTGACTGTACCTCGTTGCATGTCTGTATCGTTGCTAACGCGCTACCCAGATAGCAACAGTACGTTGGCCCAACGTTGGTTAACATCGTCATGGTCGCACGTCGAATTTCGCCATCGGACTAACGTTGGTGTGTGGTTGGCTGTATTTTCAGAAGGCGTCAAAATGCCACCGTTTATCCAACGTCGGCTCCACGTTGGCTATGTTTGGAAGGAGGGGCGGTATAAAGAGCAAGCAATTCCCACCTCAAAGAGCCGGTCATGAGTTTACGGCGGTGTATTGGAGCCACTTAGTAGAATATTTTTCAGGTTTTTATTTCGAGATTAAAGTCGTAAAAAAGGGTCATCGCAAGCTCATTACAATTAGGGAGGTTCATGAATGAATAAAGTTGTACTTTCGTATAGGTTTCACAAAATAAAGAAATCCCCGATTTACTGTCACCTCAACACCAGCACGTTATTATAAAAATACGGAAACGACTTTGCA